>PVJX010010461.1:0-56827 GCA_004027295.1 Dolichotis patagonum
CAGCTACTGGAGCAGTCTCAGCTCCTCTGCAGGTACTTGGCCCCCTAAATTGAGAGACGGAAGCAGGTTGTGGAGAACTGAGGCCAGAGAAACCCCCGGGGCACAATCCCCTGTCCTAGGGGTGTGCATATGAACTCAGCAGCTTGCAGTGCTGGTCTTAAGCTGTCTCCAGGCCCAATTGAGCCCTAAGTCCTCAAGCAAGGTTCCTGCCTCCTGGACTGAAACAAGGCTGCTGAGCGTGGGTGACTGAGGCCCTGCAATCTGCTGGACCCAGTCAAGCATCCCAGTAGCTCCCCAGAAACTCAAAAGCCGGAATGTAGGTCTCCAACTTTCCCCAGATCACTGGAACTCACCTCAGGCAATCTCCACCTCTCTGTAGACTCTTGGCTTTCTTTATTGAGATGCAGAAGCTAGGCATGGAGAACTGAGGCTGGCAGAGCACCTGGGGTATAATCCTCTGTCCTAGTGGTGTGGATATGAACTCTGCAGCCAGCAGTGCTGGTCACAAGTGGTTCCCAGGCCAGCCCAATTGAGCCCAGAGTTGTCAAGCAAGGTTCCTACCTCCTGGACTGAAACAAGGCCATGGAGCGTGGCTGACTGAGGCCCCACATTCTGCTGGACCAAGTCCAGTGTCCCGGTAGCTCTTGAGATTATATTAAATGAAATAAATCAAACACATAATCTTAAATATCACATGATTTCTCTTATATAAAAAAGCCCTAAATAAAATTGAAGAACGAAATCAAAGATAGACAGTAGGAAGTAGTGAGGTCAATCCTTGCAAGAGGGAAGGGCATCAAGAGATGCAAGGGGGTAGTGGAGGTGAAGGGAATAAAAAGAATTAAGATGCTTTATGTATATGTACTGACTCCCCCTGGGGAATATAATCACTATGTACTACAAACATGCGCTAATAAAAATTAAAAATAAATAAAAGTACCTGCTAATAAAAATTAAAAATAAATAAAAGTACCTAAGGTTCTTAGTTTAAGGATCTTAGTTTAACAATCCTGAACATTTTTTTTATTCAATTCAAAAAGAAATTGGATTAGTATAATTTAAAGGAAAATCATTTTTTACTAATATAAAGGGAAATCTATTTAGTTTTTGTCCTTCCAAATATGTAAAAAGAAGATGAACTTCAAAAAACCTGAAATATAGATATAGTACATGAATTTTAGGAAATGTATGTGTTCTATTAAACTATAAAAGTACATTTTTTTTCTATTCAGTCCTGGGGATTGAACCAAGGGATGTTCTACCACTGAACTATGGATTTAGCTCTTTCTTTTGGTTTTCTTTTGAGACAGGATCTTACTAACTGACCAGGCTGGCCTTGAACTTCTGATCCTTTTTCCTCAGTTCTCCTGAGTGTCTGTAGACATACATACTCACCACCACATTCAGCACCAAAAAAAGTTGTTTCATTTTGTAAGACTGCATTTCCAGACATTAATGCATCGTGAAACTTTGCTTTCTAGGTAGTTTAATTAATCATCAGTGGAACATGATTTTCCCAACTAGTCTTAAAAACTGATGTCCTAAATGCAGACGATGGAGTAGCATATTTATAAGTTTATTGTTATCTGAAAATGCACATTACTAACATTTATGCGTGAATGGCATATGCATAAAAACTAAGGCTCCTATAGGAAAAATCCCCATCTTGACTGAGGTAGAATTTTAAAAAAATGAACTATATTCTTTAAATTGGTTTATTTTATCATATATTAATTAGTCAAAACAAATAATTTGCAAATTAAACCTAAAACAGATATGATATAAATGCGAAGCAACAAGTAAATACCAATTCAGATTGGTCCTGTCATCATATAGGCATTACCTCACTGCAAAGTGCTTAAATTTGGCGACAATAATTATAACAATATAAATATGAAGAGATGGAGCACATTTTCCTATAAGAACTATCTTGCTCCATGATGTAGTTATTTTTGGTAATAATTATTATTATTTAATTTTACATTTGAGACTAATATAACTAAACATGCTCAAATTTTTGTTCTACTGAACCTTAAATTTTATCTCTGAATTATGAAGACAGAGTTTACAGTTATCATTCATTGTTGTATGGGTATGTTACTTCCATATACTTATTTGCAAATTATCTTTTGAAGCATTTGTATACAGTAAGTTATTTTATAACTGCATATTCAGTGTAATACTTCATAATAGGGATATTATAGATTTTGTTACTTTTCACATGTAAAGTTACTTCAATTCAAGACCACTTGCACATATGTTCTTAGAGCACCGATAATAGATAATCTGTGTCCCATATGTGAACATAAGTGTCATATTCACAGTGTACGGTCATTTTGCTTCTTCAGGTAACTGTATTTTAATGTTCAGCATTTAAATAGAGTTATATCACATTCTTCCCTAAATCAATTGTCTTATTGTCAAAATGTTAAAAGGTGTGATTTTAAATAAGGGATTAGTGTTTTTGCAGTAGTTATATCCTAACTTGAAGTACTTTGATATTGAGTGTGAGCTTTAAATATTTATAAAAGGCATGTCTGAAAAAGACTTTATCCAAAGCATAGAAAATTATTAAGCCTTTTAAAACTTACCAGTGAGAAAAAAATAAACCAAAAACTTAAGAAATACTTCACCAAACAAAATGGATGACAAATAAGGCAATGAACAGAAGCTGTATATGATATACAATCAGGATAATGTAAGTTAAAAATGTTACATGCCACTAACATGTTCTAGAATGTCTAAAATCTAGAAATTTGATGATAACAACTGCTTGTAAGGATGTGACACAACAGGAGATTTTGTTTTCCTGGAGTGATTACAGAATGGTAGAACAATTTTTGAAAGACATTTAATCAGTTTCTTATTATCCTACTATAATTATTATACTATTAAATATACTACACTATTAATAAATATAAATTTTAAATCTTTCCATATGACCTAGAAATTACATTACTATTGTTTAATCATATAACTTACAATCTTATCTCCACATAAAAACCTGAAAACATATATATGTGTATATATTCATAGCAGTTTTATTCATATTTGCCAAAATTTGAAAACAGCTTAGAGAACCCTCAGTAAATGAATGTATAAACTAAAGTGGTACCACTAGACAAAGGAATGCATTTCAGTGCTAAAAAGTTTATTAAGTCATGAAAAAAAAATTATTGAGGAAAAATAAATGCATATTACTAAGTGAAATAATTCAATCTGTAAAGGTTACAAATTGTCTGATTACAATTATGTGATATTCTGCAATCGGAAAAAGTATGGAGACCATTAAAAATCAGTGATGGATGAAAAAGGGAGGGATAGAACATGAAGTTCAGAAAAATTTTTGCAATTGCTTTGTGTGGCACTATCATGGTGGACAGGTATCATATGTATTTGTTCAAATTAAACTGTACATCAGCATGAGCCTTAGTGTAAACTGTGGGCTGGGGTAACAATGGTGTGTCTCATAGGTTTGTGCATTGCAGCAAACATAGCCTTTTGGAGAAGGACACGTGGGACGTGGGAGTAAGTGAAAAACCTCTGAAGCTTCCACTCAATTTGGCTTTTAAGCTAAATCTGCTATAAAAACTAATATTTAAAAAAAAACTTCCAAGTATTGAAGTGATATATAATAAGTAATATATAAATAATCCACTTGCAATTTCTAGTTTTTCAGTGCTATACTTAAATTATTTTATATTATTAGATGATTCTTATTACATTCACAAAACTATGCCTAGATAAGCAAAACACTGTATGATTGATACTCATATGAAAGGACTACGAAAATTTGAAAAAAATCTGTCTATTGAATAGTATTACTTGGAGGAGTTCAGTAAACTAAAATATAGATGCTTATGCTTTCTGCTTATTTTCTTATGACTAGGTATTCATTTTAAAATAAGAATCTACAAGATTGATAAAGACTCTTATTTTATCAATGTATGCCTATTATAAATGAGTTAAAAGTAATTGGTAATTAAAACAATATAATTAACCACTGATATGAAAATCTCAATTTCATTACATGCACTCCTATCATTTAACAAATATAACCATTCCACAGTTACAATTAATAAGTTATAAATAGCCTCAAGCTTCGGATATGAACGTATTTACAAGAGCTGAAATAAAACTACTTATACATATTTAAGAAATAAGAAGACCAGGATTTATTCCAAACCAGGACTCACATGTTTAGGTCACAGGATGATCAAATATTAGAGAGAAGAGATCTGAGAAATTTCTCAAACAGAAACCAAGATAGTGTGCTAGTATATCTTAACGCAGTCTAGTGTAAATGCACAGGATTCGATATATATACAGGTTTTCTCTGGAAGAACTAATCAATAGTATCTCTCTGAGGAAGCCAAAATATTCTCTGAGGTAAGCCAAAATATTCACTAAATAAGTCTGAAAGATTTTGGACAAACTAACAACTGAATAATATGGATTGAAGATTGAAATTTTTCATCTAGGTTTATTTCTGTCAAAAAAATCCAATCTACTACCATTTAATATTTAAAACAGGTAATGCAGAAAGATGAATGGGCATGTAGTGTCACTTAGGAACTAAATACCAGGATAAGTATTGTTAGAGAAACGTAGACTTTAAAACAACGAGGGCATATTATATACATCAAACCATAGTAACAGGAATATTTCTTTGAGACAAAGATCTAGTTCTATTAGGCTTTCACAAGATTCTGTAGTGAGAAAATGATCCCGAAATATCAATGATTATAGCTGCTCAGCAGTAAGATTATGTAGCATTGCTAAAAGAAAAGACAAATTAACTCCACAGCTATAAGCAAGGAAGGACAGCTCAGCTCAAATCGGCAAATTAACATTTCTCTACAATAAAATCATAGAATTAAGTGAGACATGCTTTTTTATCAAGTTGCCATTTTGAGGGTCACGAAATGAATAAGAAAACTATTTTGTCCTTGGAGATAAATTATACTTTATTTCTCACTGGATTGATTTACCTGTTTTTACTCAATAATTTATTTAATGAACAATAAATTCTTCATGTTTTCCAACTTTGAAATCTAATTGCCATCCCGTGGAATATATTTGTGGAATGTAATATATCTGACACAACACTTCACTTTTTTTTTCTTTGCCAATAACCTTTTTCAGTATTCATTGTAAACTTCTGTACTGTTAGTAAGAATTCTATGAGTTTCTTCAAAATTCATTTTTCCTTCACATTCTTATCTTAGTTATCTTCCAAATTATTCCAATTATATTAGCTTCGATTAAACTCGACAGTGACTCCTCATTACCTGCCTTTTTCTGCTCTGCAGTATTTTCTGTTTTCTATCACATTATATTCTGGAATACTCTATCAACTAGCCAAAAGCAACTTCTCTTGCAGTATACAGATTACATCCATATACCATATGTATATTTATTATATATGCATATTATGAGATTATATAATCAATGTGCATATATAATTGCTATGGATTAAAAGCTGGTGGTCAACTTAACACCAGCTGAATTAAGTCAGCATAGTGCTGAGTATAGATGGCCCACCTGAGGAAAGCTTCCAGCATAAGTGGAGACATGGAGAAGGGCTAGGTGTTGTGGGTTCTCTTAAGTGTTGCTATTCTGAGCCGTTGATTTTCCTGGAGAAGCTTGTCATGCTGGCATCCCTGATATGAATTCTGCCATTATCATGGGAGGAGTTTGGGACCTTGTCACTGAGAGTGGCTGTGGATTACTTTGAGGGAGCTTTGATCCTTACACTCAGTATCGTTCTCTGGCTCCAGAGGGGAAGCTGTGGGCTGTTTAATCTCCAGGAGAAGCTTGTCATTCTGGCTTTCTGGGATATACTCAACTGCTCTCATTGTCAGAGAGCTCTGGACCTCCTTGTCACTGAGGATGACTGCTGTATTTTTCAGGGCAGCACTGCTACTTATCTTGAGCATGACTCCTTGCTGCAGTGTAGAACCCTCAACCACTGGCACAGCGCCTTCATCCCACTGTCATAGACTTTCTAGCTTCCCATGCTGACTTTGGGACCTTCCCGGCACAGTTCCATAAAACAGATTGGCGTGAATCCTTGTGTTGGGCTCTAGACCTTCAGTTGGACTTGTGGGAGGCCCTGTCATGGACTCTAGGTCTTCAGTTGGACTAATGCAGGACGTTGCTGTGGGATCCAGGCCTTTGACTGAATATTCTGGGTCTTTAGTGTTGTGGACAGATTTCCAACACTTTCTTCTGTTTAACTCTGGATGACCATCATAAATAATATTATAAATTATGTGTCCTGATTGTAATTGTTTTCCTCACAAACCCTGCCTGCAACAGAAATTGGCAGCAAAAGAGTGGGGTCATTGCTGTGTTGGTGCCTGGCCATGTGGCTTAAGAGCCTTGGAGATAAATTTGGAAAGTTTTTGAGGGACTGGCCAAAAAGACAGCCCCTGTATACTGCAAACTATATGGGAGACTGGTTGGAGCCTGGAAAACCAGAGTACTGATGGAAATGCTGCCAGGTAAGACGAAGCTCAGCACGCTTCTATTGAGAAGGACTACACCAGCTGTGGTATATCGTGCTTTGACTGAAAATTGTCCTGCATTTTGCTCGTGTTTAGAGTTATTACCTGGCTAGCAGAAAAATTTCAGTGCAGTCTATGGTTGGGATGGTAGCATGATTACTTCAGAGAGCTTTTGACAATTTCTGTTTTGGAAATTTAAAGCAAAGAGCCAGTACAGTAATTTAAAACATTTGGCTAGGAAGAAGGCTCCAGTGGAACTGTGAGTTTCAAAGGTGAAAGAGAGGAGAATATAGTTGTTTAGAAGAACAAGACAATGGAAAAATGAACTGAAGTCTTTTACTTGAAGATAAGAGTATATTTGAATTGCAAAAGATCCTTATATTTTAGTCTTGTCATGTTAAAAGTCAATGAGAAGCAAGTACTCTTGTTGTAATCTTTTAATTGCTTTTAATGTTGTTTTTATGTTTTAAACCAGGTTAATTAATCATAGTTTTGAATCTTGGTCATCCTTTGAATATTTTGCTTTTGGTGCAGGTAGAAGTATAAAAAGAATAGTATATATGTAATTATATTAATGGAAATCTGAATAGACCAAGATACGTTAACTTTCACAAATATGCCACTAAAGACTATAGTTTAAGGAAATGGGTATCATTAGCAAGTTGACCAGGGTGGATTACTATGGATTAAAAACTGGTGGTCAACTTAACACCAGCTGAATTAAATCAGCATGGTACCGAGTGTAAATGGCCCACCTGAGGAAAGTTGCCAGCATAAGTAGAGGTGTGGAGAAGAAGAGCTGGGCATTGTGGGTTCTCCTAAGTGTTGCTGTTTCCAGCCATTGGTTCCTCTGGAGGAGCTCATCATGACTAGCTTCCCCAGTATGAGTTTGGCCTTTATCATCAGAGGAGCTCAGGACCTTGTTGGTGAGAGCGGCTGTGGTTCACTTTGGGGGAGCTCTGGACCTTACTTTGAGCATTGCTTTCTAGCTCTGGAGGGGGAGATGTGTGTTGTTTAATCTCCAGAAGTTTGTCACTCTGGCTTCCTGGTATGCACTCCACTGTTCTCATTGTCAAAAGAGCTCGGGACCTCCTTGTCACTTGGGATGACTGCTACAGCTTCAGGACAGCCCTGGTCCTTGTTTTGAGCATGGCTCCTTATCTCCAGTGTAGAATCCTCAACCTACTAACATAGCTCCTTCATCCCACTGGCATAGACTTGCTGGTTTCCACCACTGACCTTTGTACTTTCCTAGCAGATCCATAAAATAGACTGGTGTGAATCCTTATCGTGGGCTCTAGCCCTCAAGTTGGACTCATGGGAGGCCCTGTCATGGGCTTTAGGTCTTTAGCTGGACTCATGCAGGACATTGCTGTGGGATCCAGGCCTTTGAATATACTGGGTCTTTAGTGTTATGGACAGATTTCCTACACTTTCTTATGCGTAACTCTGGGTGACTGTCATAAAATAATGTAAATTCTATAACCTGATTGTTATTGTTCTCCTCACAACCCCTGACTACTACAATAACATAATGCATACAAGATTTCTATATACAAACCATAGAATATATATAAACATGTACATGTTACTTTGAGTCTCTGTATGCACTTTGACTTATATTTTCTTATTCTCTACTTAGCAAATAATTATCTCACATCTCAGCATGCCTCTTCTTCAGCATAACCCATCAAGTCTTCCACATAAAACTAATCAATCACTTGCATGTTTTCCTAATTTTTATTCTGCCATTTGGTAGAATCATGACCATGTCAAAAGGCCTCATGGTTTCTAAGCTTTGTCGTTTAAAAGGAAGTCAGTATGTCTCTGTCTACTATATGAATGATACATAGTACCTTGTTCAGAATATATCATCTAGTGTGTTCCTTTTCCATTAGTTTGTGAATTTATGCCATTAAAGATACCTCAAGCAACTTATGCAACTGGATAATTTTATTTTATGCTGAATCCCCAAAGTAGCATAACCCTTGAGTCTTGATAATCCACTTGGAAAGACTCACTTAATGACGGTTGAAACAAGAAGTTTTCTCTGATAGGGGAGAATTCCAACTAAATTGATACTAAATCCAAACAAAAAATTTCCTACTACTCTTTAAATGGTAAAGAAAACCAAGGAATAGTTTATGATTAATATCTGATTAATGTCTAATCAGGCATGATTTTTATATTAATTTAACATGCATTCAAAAGGTCAATAGCACACCCACTTTACATATGTGGTATATATTCCATTCCCTCAGTAGATGCTTATAAACAGTGACACTACAAAACTCTTTATATAGTATATTTTTCTTTGATATACATAACAATTATGATGTATAAGTCAGACACAATAAAATATTACTCACCAGTCATAGTATAGGACAGTTACAGAAATGTATTATAGTATAGTCAAATAAATTGCTATTTCCCATTAAAATACCCTTTTTTGCTATATTTATCCTTTCTCTTGTAATGTCTCAAATTTCCAAACATAGTTGACCTTTGATAACAGACATGGACAACAAAAGAGCAGAGAGGTGGTTACTGTCATATAGTGTGAACTATAGTCTCTACAAATCATATTTATTTCAATATCAGTATCTTTTATTTCAAAAGATGTCATTTCAAATTCATTTGAACTTGTTTTTCCCAAAAGCATTTAAAATGTTTACCTCTGTGTAAACATTGAGAAAAGTAATTTGGATGCTTTTGATTCCCTAGATAACACAAATCTGTACCACTGGCTGGGTGTAATGAAAGGAAGGGACAAAGATGAAATGGAAACATCTTCCTTTTTTGGTCATAATATCACTCCTCAGCATGTCAAGCCGTCACCTGTTTCTGGCCCAGCTTATCCCAGGTAAGTAGCATGTTCTTGTCTCATCAGATTTAACCAGTGTTCCTTCTATGCTTTTAGTTCATTTTTATTGTGTGTGCTGTAAATCAAATGTGTTCTTATTGAAACTTGTCACTGTGTGTGAGTGGCTTCTTGAGTGAGTATATGTGCTAATAAACTCTAGGAATCAACTCTTCATTTTTTAATATAGCGCACTGCATTATCTCCCAAGAAATAACGAGAAACTCACCAAGTCTGATGGATGTAAGCAGTTACTTCATTAACTGAGTGAATTAGAGAGCTGGAAAAACAATTACAGTAAGAGGACAATGTGTAAAACACACCTGCCACCGACACTCAAATGCGCGCACACACACACACACACACCTAACAGTCACAGTGCTTGTCAGTACTTTACAAAAAGAATGTCTAAAAGATTGAAACATTTAAAGCTGAAATTCTTTTATAATAGTGACATTTTAATTAACAGGCTAACTGTAGTTAGCATAAAAATGCAACATGCTGCTCCATGGCTGCCATAGTTACCACTGTTGTAGGAAAGGAAGTTAGAAACCTATTTCCTTGAAGTCATGCTTTTATTAATGGTACCAGAATAGCATTTCCATAACATGCTTTACTTAAAACAGCTTTATAGGAATTTAACTAAACCCAATGTTACACTAGAGGAAAATAGAAAAATAAATTGATGTCTTAATAAAACAAACCTATGGTGGTAATTGTGTTTAATTCATATACATCTATTATGTCATTATAATTTCACCAAGTGATTTAAAATGTATGTTATGCAATGTCTTATTAGAACTTTGAAGCTGCACTTTTACTACCTTATTGTATTCAGAATCTGTATTCAACTTATTTTGTGTATCCACATACAGATTGAGGATTTTAAGAAATCCAGGGGGTTTGGATGTTTCCTTTGTGGTGATGACACTTTCTCATGTGGGTACACTTCTGTCATCGCAGCACTCTGGGAGGCTTGGGTAGGAGGATTGAAGTTCAATACTAGCTTGGAAATTTAAGAAAACTTCTCAATAAATACATACATATGTATATATCTTGGATGTAACTCAGTAGGAAAAGAAAAAGCAAAAAAAACCTGACACTTTACCTAGTTTGACCTAGTATTACCATGTAAGTACTTGCCAACAAACAAATGAATTTATATATTTATCTACTTAAAATATTTTCATATAATTGAAGTATACAGATAATATAGGCAGCTGTAACAAATTACATTTAGTGACTTTGTGGTGAATTAAGCTAACGACTAAAATTTCTGTACATTTTTAGTTATTACCTATTCATACGTTTATTCTCATGCCATTCTGTTGAATATTGATTAAGATTTATTCATGAGCCAAATATAAAAACTTGACAATATATGAAAGTTCATAGCAGTTTTAGATAGATGAGAAATGCAAGTACATGTATAGATGAATTTAATGTTTACATATTGACAGAATAAAGAAAATATATGGAAGATTTTTGAAAACTGAAGCAGAAAGAGAAAGAAGGAGAGACAGAGACATAGCCCCACTAATATTATTTTAAACTCTCTAGCTAGCTAATAATTGCCATATGTAAACAAATTTAGTCTGTGTTTCAGTTATTAAGAAGATACTGAAAACTCAAAATTGTCAAGGAGGATTGAATCATTTGTATCTATCTAGTGAAAGAAAGAGTATATATTATTTATGGTTTGGAAATGTAATAAGTTAATCTAGGAAATAAGATCTATTACACTTTTATTCAAAATCATATTGTAGAATTTCTAAAGTAATACAACTGAAATATTTAGATATAAAATTTTTCAAGACTGATTACTATCTTACACAAGAATACTATGAAATCTAAAGAGAACTTAAAATACATAGATTTGTTAGTCAGCATGATCCGAAGATGGTTTACAAAGGTGAAAGGTCAGTTAGTCATTAAAAATATCACACACTGGTTGCTCGGGGTTCATTTCAAGACAATATATTCTTAAAAAGTAACAGGGCACCTCCAAATGGGATTCATAGAGTTAAAGATGCATTTTTTTTTCATGATCATAGAGTTCAAAAATGATTTCAAAGTAATTTACCTGTCAAAAGAGATATGCTGTTAGCTTTCCAAAAGGAACACCTGCAGGGTAAAAGTCATTTTCATAACTACCTCCACCTAGGAGCATTAGTTTTAGGTTGAGGAGGTTAGAAAACCCACATGAAAGACTCATCATCCTTAAAACGTTCACTCCTTTCCATTAATCTCTGAATGAAGTATTGATTCTCTTGTCATTGTTCCAGCTTTATTATATTCATTAGAGAATTTGTGTATGGAATGAATTTACACAGTTCAGAGGAAGCAAATATTAAATTAACTTTTGAGCTAAATATTATTGTCTTTTTAAAAAGTAAGGTATTTTCTACCAATTTAGTTCTACTCTTTAAGAAAATCATATTCTCCTTCAGAAATTAATTCCAAAAGGCAGAGAAATGAAAATATGTATCATATTTCTAAATAGCTGAAAAGTATGTATTCCGTAATACTTAGTGAATTACCAATTGCAGATGTGTCTACAGGAAAAAGATGTCTTGAGAAGTAAAATTTAAAAAACCATAAAATTAGTGTATTGTAATATTGTTTATTTGATTAAAACAATAGTTTACTTGATTCAATTAGGTATTAAAATATCATTGATATATAATGTTTGCAATTGATGAATTTTTTTAGGATTTTTTCTACTTTGTTTCCCTATATACTAATTTTTTTAAAAATTGTTCTTAGGTTTTACAGCATTACAATTATGTTGGTATGTCAGAAAGGCAAATAGAAGTATATATTTAATCAAGAGTTGCTCCTGGTGAAAAGCAAATTAAATTTTAAGACAAAAAGAATAACTGAGCAGTGAAACTCAGCATTATTGGACTTCTCCAAAATTATGTTATGTTAGTGCCTTCATCTCATAGAAAATTCATTAAATTCACATCCTCTTTGCTAAAAGCACTAGAAAATGTTTCTGATGCTAATTTATCTGTAGTTCAGGTATAAAATATGTTTTTAATCACTTTTGTTTATCTCTTGAAGCATGCTTTATCTGTGCTATGCCATATCTTTATTTATACTGTGCTGGGTAGGGATTAGACAGATATCCATTTCCCATTTTAAACATTCACCTTTTATTACAACAGATGTCAAGAAGACAATGAGAGACAAATGTTATATAATGTTTTAAAATTACACACTTCACTTATAATGGAATAGTTTTGAAAATTTGAAGAATATCTATGGTTAAAAACAAAGCCTTGAATTCTAGATTCATATTCCAAGATTTTAAATGGAAATCCATGAAAGAAAAGCTTGCAAGGTTATATTTCTACTTAAATAAATCAGACAGTCTGTTTCAAAGTTAAGAATGATTTATTTTTTCCTCCTCATCCTCTATATGCGCAACAGTGTTGTGCTTCATTAGTGATGCGGGTGCTGACAGGGTTATTTCCTTTGCCCTGCTGCACTTGAACAAGCCTTGAGTACCAGACGTTGCTCTGAAATGATTTACTGCTTGCCTGCCCCACCTTCCGTCCTCCAGCGCTTCGAGACCTTGCAATTACACCCAGAGGAAGGCAACTGCAGGGAGGCTAAGCGCTGTAAGGGTTGGAATCCTCCCTTGCACTGCCTTTCTTTTAAAGGAAGGCAAAATTCTAGATATAGTAACATACAATTCCTATATACTTCTAAATTTTGTATTTTAGTTTTCCTATTGTCAGCAGTTTAGATAGACATAAAAAATTACCACTTTAAAAATTACTGATAAAGTGAAGATAAATTGAAAATAATTTTCTGATATCTAAACACGACAGAACTATTAATGTTTCCTTAGGAAAACTGTGTTTATTAAGTAATTCTACATCTCTGCTCTCTTATAAGATTTTTTTTAATCCAAAGAAATCAGTTTTCCAAAAATTGTGATTAGTCTCAAGAGCAAAATATTCATAGACCATGGTTATGAAAATGTGTATTAGTCTTATTATTTAGAATCTGTAGAAACTGCTCATTTTAGACAGTGATTCAATAATTGCTCTTTTCAGAAATAAAAGACTTTTAAAATATAGAAACAATTTATTTTAAATTAGCATATACTATTTTGATATAAAAACAGCTTTACCATGTATTTAACTCTTCCAATTCTGCAGTAACGGAAGGACTTTAAAGAGAAGTATGTGTAACTTGATAAGTCTACATAACTATAGTATTCCCTTTAACATAATTTTAATAAATTATTATTCCATCAGAAAACATCTGAATGTTTATTTTTAAAATGGCAGAATTACAGAAAGAAAGAACTTAAATTTGAATCTGCAGTTTTACAAGCATCTAAACTTATCAAATTATGCTGTTATCTTAGACAAATTGAGAACCATTGCTCTAGACAAACTTTATGCTGATTTTTAATACATTGAAAATGTTTAAAAATGTTTGTACTATGAGGAGCTTATTTTAATAATTTCAAAATTGTCAGGAATGATTAGTTATCTAAGGGTTTTAAACGACAGTATATTTTATTTTTTTTTAATGTTGTTTGCTTTTGTTTAGGGAATGGGTATATTTGTCATGAGTACAGAAAAAAAATCCTTGTCACTAAATATAGTCACTATAAATGTCTTTCAGTTAATTTATGCTCTTCTTCACAAAGCACATTCTCTAAATTTACATTTCATGCATACCTAAATGCATATGACATTATCAATTTGTAAGATGAACTTTTATATTTTACATTTGTAGTTATTAATCAGCTTGATACAAGAGTACTCAACCATCCTTTGAATTTTATGTTACTATTGTTACCTTTAAAAATAGCAGTATATTAATGTCTTAATTCATGCTACACTTTTAAATCAATATTACAATTAAAACTTCAAGATATTCAAGAAAGTTCAAGATCTTTCCTAATTATATGTTTTTATATTTACTTTATTTTCTATAAAGACTATAGAGTCTTCATCTTTAAACATGTTTCTTAAAGGAAAATTTCAATAGAGTAATCATCCCAGTATATGTCTTTTCCTAGATAGTTATACTTCCTTGAAAATAGACTTTTTATGAACAGACTAATAAGTTGAAACTTGGATAAGTAAAAATCTTAGCATTAGCTAAAATCTTAACTAAGAAAGTAAAAATACTTTGATAATCATAGAAACACTGAAAGACTGACTGCTTTGCAAGAAGAATACTTTGAGGAAAGACGAAAGTATAAATAGGATAAAGTCTTATTTTAGATTCTAATGGAATTTGCTTCCAAATCTGCATTAGAGTCCAGAATGAAAATTTGAGGTCATGAAAGTTTCATGGAGCAGATAAAAAAGGTAAGAAACCATAGGAAGTTCACATTTATGAGGTGCCTATTCAACGGAAGTCTCTGATGGAAACTTTAGCTTTAGGAATACTACAAAGTTGAAAGGTGAATTGAAAAGTTATTTATAGGCTCATGCCAAAAGGCAGAGATCTGAGTATAAGATGAGCATTACTGGTTTGATTTCGAAGGAAGTTAGGAGAGGTTTCCAGACAGTCTCAAAGGTCAAATTCTATGATCATTTTATAGGATGCCGGACATCTTGAACTGCAATTCTTCTAAAAATGAATGAAGAGCTTTAAATCAAGGAGTAACCTAATTATATTATAGTGATTACGATAGAAAGTTAAGTGGAGAAGTGGAGTTTCAAGTTGTTTTCTTCATTTTTACTTCAAGAAATTTCCGTTTAATATTTACTATAGCAAGCTTCTCTTGTATATTAGGGAAAGACAATATGAATGGGAGAGTGGGGATACATTTCTTTTTATATCTCTGTGGAGGAAAATTTAAAAAATAATTACATGTCTAATTTTGTATTTTCTATAAGTCAGTATGATAAAGATGAAAAACTACAGTTATTAAAAGTGTTCTTAGAGGCTGAGAATTAATCAGCAGATTTATTCACTGCATGTTTACTGTTAAGTGAATATTAACAGAAGGATAAAGTTGCAGAAAATTTGGATAGGTCCCACTGTGATTGAAATGGCTGAAATGAAAGAACTAGGTTTATAAATATAGTAAGATATAAAAATCTAAGAAAATGGATGACAATAGAAAGGAAAAAGAATGATCCCAATTTACTCCTTCTTTTGAAGGATGACCCAATGATAATATCTTCAAAAATAAAGCTCACTGTGATTGGATCTAATATTCATCATTAAATGATTTATAATACATAATTGCTAATAAATATCAAATCTAAAACTGAGCATGTTGATTTATATGCATTTTATTTTAGAACCAATATTGGATTCATGTATTTTGATGAACTTAAATACATTTGAGCTGAAAAGCTATTAAATTCATTATATAGATTTACATACATGCATATATTTATATATGTACTTATATTTGTATACTATACATATGTATTATTTCTTCTCCCTTGTATATATGCTAACACACATAAATTTTTAGACAATTGACTAAGTTAAAGGTAATACTCATAAAATTAACCAAACTGGAATGAATAACTGAAAATATGTGGCATGTGGTATATATATGATTTATTCTCAGTGTAGTTTGTGTTCAGATTCCCCCTCATATGTGATAATGTTAATATATACTTTTTAAAAGTCAATTGATTATTTTGTTGATGTACCTATATATGGGTATATGTATGTGTGCATGATACAAAAAATGGGAAGTTCTACAAATAGAATTGTGAAGTCTTGAAAGAAAACAAATAGTGAATAAACAATGTTACTCTCTAGAGACTATTGCTCAGGTGAAGATGAGGCCTTAATAACTAACAAAATTGCCAACTGTACTTCAATTTGTGTCTCTGTGTTAGCCTTGGTTTTCTAGTGTGAAGCTTTAATTTAATTGTTAAAGTAGATGGAAGCAAACTAACAGGCACAGTCCTCTACGAGGTACTCAATGGAGAGACTTGTATTTGTAATATAGCTGTAGAGCCCAGAAACATTCTGCCCCGATGATATGCCCTTTGTGATGAACCTCGTTTGAAAATCCCCATGTGCACCAGGTCCACCTAATTAAGCCATCAGAATGCATTGCGGCAAACAGAGTGCCTCATATGGATTGGTGTAAGTAATTTTTGTTTCTCTATTGCTTGGTTAATAGAAAGAGGCGCTATCCTAGATTATGACTGATAGAGTCTGTACACTACAGCTGTTGTAATTGTGCCTGCAGGTCGAGAGAGAGCCTTTGGTAAAAAAGCTCTCTATTTGCCTGAAACACTGTCATTACTTCATTGAACTATTTTTCCCTGGATTTCCTAGTGAGCATTCATTTATTTTACTTTCTCTCATTACTTGACTTTTTCATCTATCCATGTGCAAGTGGCTTTTGTTGTATAAACATTCAAGGCTTCTATCATGATTTTGCATGAGAGAACTGCTTTGAAAAATGATTTGCTTTACTTATGTATCATTTTCTGAATTAACGTGTTTAGCTTTTACTATTCAAATATAAAGAATACATTAATGATATGAGATATAAGAAGAATTTGAATATATGTGAGCCTTGAAAGCATTAAAACACTAGAATTGGCGTTTTCAAGAATGTTCATTGAAAATTTTGAAAAATGGGATATAGTATAGCACTGTGTATACATATACATATATATATATTCATGTGCTTACAAATAGGTATTTTATGTATGCATAAATATATATTTAAATACATAGGTTTAATTATGGGTTGATATGTAGAATGGAATGTGTGTTTCCATTCTGAATTATTCATATAAGTAGTATAAAGAAGCTCTTTAGTAACAAATTTTTATCTTCTCAAAAGAAAGAAAAAAATTATCATGTCATTTTTTTCCATCAGTATTAATAGTCATTCTTTTAATTGCTCAGGTACAGGGATGATGTGTGTATATAAATAACTAAATATTTTGTATATAAAGAATTATATAGCGATATATGATGTAGTTCCCATTTTTCTATCAAAATAGCCTTTCAATTTTAATATTTCACCCTTTATAGGTTCATAGCTTGACATGCAATTTAAACACAGGCAATAACATGCTGAAACTATTACCATAACCTGGAATTGGTGGCTTAGGCACCTCCTCTTTTGCTATTCTTGTTCATGACATGACATTTTTGTTCACTTAGTCATAGTTTATTTTTTCATATAACCTTTTGGCTCTAATAACTTCTTCCTATCCCTGTCACTTTCTTGACTTTTTATTTCATAACATAAAATACTGGTGTTAGTTACTATCTAAAAGTAAATGTAATTTCTCTTTAACAGTTTTTGTAACCCAGTTGTTTAAATGAATTGAATTTCGATAAATATAAGCTGCAATGATTTCAAGATGTATCATCATATATCACTAAGAAAAACATATCACTCTCAATTAAACCATGATACAATGTCTTAACAAAAGTTTTATGTGATGCATTAGTTATATCAACCTCACAATGCTTGGAAGTTTTTATTTTATTTTTTATCTTTTACCATGGAGGTGATACTCACTTTTATTTTGGCAAAATTCATCATTTCTAAGGAAGGAGATTCTTCCTTTTAACAAAAAATATCGTTTATTCTGTAGTGGCTTAGTATCTTCTTTATAAGAAAACACAGAACAGTGTCTATGCTTCCATTAATAAATGTTTCTTTTGTCATTATCAAATCTATGCCTGAAATTTTATTTCTAAGTTTTAAATAACAGTAATATTTACTGAGAGTGCTCAGTTATATTGATTTTGTGGAAGGTACTTTAAAAGTAATTAAAATCAGCTGGTATATTTCCAAAAACTCACATATCTAACAAGGCAATAAGAATGACCAAGGCCAGCTAATCTTACCTGTCCATGCCATCTGCCTCAAAGCTGTTGCCTCACAGTGATTAAAAGATGCTGTCAGCTGTAGAACCAGTTGTCAAAACTAGAAAAAAGTATCTTAGATTGAGAAAATATGATGTGAAAGGACTTGGGCTACATATTCCTCAAATTCTTCAGTGCTGCTTTGTGTTAGGGCAACAGTATATTGACAGTTTAGTTTAAAAGACACAAATATAGACAACTTAAAAAAATATAGAATGACATATATTTATGCATTAATAGCTCCCACCCTCAGGATGATTCTTTCTCAGATTTAAAGAACTGCTTAATGTAAACCAAGACAGTTTTCTTGGGATTTACTAACATCATGATAACAGAAATTCTTAAGAAGAACACACACTACTGAGGTGAACATTTTTTTTTCCTTTATAAAACAGATGTAAAATTATTTTAAAGAAGTCCGTTTGGGGAAAAAATGTATCTTTAGTAAACAATGTGCACATTTCCTACAGATTGAATTTCTCTAAATAATGTCAATCCAATAACAAAATCCACTTTATAATTTACTTCAAGATTATAGTAGTTACCGAGTATCCACCAGTTAAATAGTGGAAATAATAAAAATTGGATGCTAAGAAGAAAATAATCTTGCTTCTTAATCAAACAACTAAATGGTTTATTGACTCTTCTCTGAATCAGTTTTCCAATAAAAGAAGCTCATCTATCATATTTTGGATCATCTCCTTATAAATATAGTTTTATTATATTTTTTCACCAAGACTCAATTTGATAAGATGAAGCTTAGCTTTGGGAGACACACCAAATTGTATTCTCCATCTCCCAGGCTCTCAAGCCATGACTGATACTTCCTGTTATTCCATCTTAACCAGCTTTCTGTACTGTTAGTGTCTTGGATTCTGAAGATTGTGATCTGACTACAGTGCCATCTCATTTGTTAAACCTTCAGTTTCTGTAAGACTATGTAATAGTGTTATGCTGTCTTCTTTGGAGAGGTATGAACAGATTAATTTGGTACTTTTTAATTGGTCAATATTTCCTTAGTTTTGAGTTTTAGGATCTCTTTGTGTATTGTATGAATAAATTATTGATCATAAAATATTTTATAGTTTCTTTTAGTATACAACTTGGTTTATATTCCTTATGGTGTTTGCAAAGCAGAAGTTTCTTCATTTTAGTAAAGCCTTAATATTGCATTTTTCCTTTCATGGATCACACTACCAAACTCAAGGTTATCCGGACATATTCCTTAGGACATTTAAATAATGATATTGGAAAAAATATATTCACTGAAATTTGAATCATGAAAATAATGTATTACTATCAATGTTAACAATAATTTTTTATGTTATAATGAAGTGATATTATGAAGTGATACTATGTCTAATCACAATATGAATACTTGGCATCTGATAATATTAAATATAAATGAAATAGGATAGATAAGATTAATACTGAACAGAAGACTAACAATAATTTATGTGTAAAGAAAAGAGATTTAAACTGGAAGCAGAAAGGAGAAGGACACCAATTCAGATATATGTTCTTTGGGTGGAATATGTTCATGTTAGCCCAGATTCTAACACCCATATGCAAACAGAAGCACTTCTATACCTTATGGGAGGGTCTAGAAGTTAAATTTCACAGGGTAGATAACGTACTAAAATTTCAACTAGAAGGTTTTTAATTACTCCTCCTCTTAACTACTTTTATGTTTCTTACTCTTTTTACATTGAGACACCTCTTTTCTTCTTAGCGTTTTTATAACTTTCCATGAATTATATACAAAAGTAGCTATTTTAAAACCATGCTGCATTTAAATAAATACCCTAGGTGTTATTAACCAAAAGTATTTGACTTGTTTTGCAACTTATTGGAGTTCCCTACCACCTTTATTAGGTGTGCAGAATAAGGAAATTTAGATTATGTTACATTGTTTTCCTAGATATTTTTTATTGCTTTGCTTTGTTTTCCTAATGATGATAATATTTCTATATGTTATAGTTGTGAAGATTATGTAAAGACAGGAAATTTTCCACTACAATGTCATGGGCATGGAAGGTACTCAAAATAGTATTATTTTTAGAATAATAATAGTCTTGCTAGTAAGTTAACGGACACAAAAAAATAGTAAATCAATGAAAGATTGCATCTGGTACTCTGAGCTGAGGGCATCAGTGACTAACACTGAAAATATTTGGAAATAGAGTTACTCCAAATTCATGGGAGAGTTATGGATTTTAAAACTAATTTCTATTTATTTTTGTAGTTTATAAAATGATTTCTTTATAAATTCAATAGTTCTTTGTGAATCACACTAAACAATACATTGAAGATTTTCACCTTGCTGCACCCAGCTTTGCCTTAAAACAAAACAATGAAAATATTATACATTTTAATCACCCAATATACTATCAGAGACCAGCAATACTGTAACATTATATTTGTAGAATAATAAACTCTATACCACGTATTGCGTGAGTTGAGAGCAAAGCAACATTTTTTCACCAATATCTGGCTTTTAGTAATTTAGGTTTATCTGGAACTCTAGGTACACAATGATTTTACCATGGAATAGCTTTTGGCCTTTGAAAGGTCACTCGTTTACAAGTTATTGCCCCTCATAAATTGATCTAATCTTCTGAATAATGGCTGTACATGCTGATGATCAATATTTTATTGCTTCTACATTCTAAAACACCCCATGAGTTATATTCAAAATCATTATCGCCAAGCACTGCAGACATAACAACAATATACATGTGGTATTACTGTTTAGTTGTGGTGCTGTTTATGAAAGGAGGCTCTGCTTAAATGATTTTATTTCAGTGCTATTATAATCCACTATAATTTATCAATAGAAATGCCTCTGATGGTTATCACTCAGATAGTTTTCTTCAAGGGCAGACAAGCAACCTATCATGCTTTTAGACTGTACCAAGAAAAATCTAAACTGGCTTTTTATTTAAATGTTTGTGTAGATTAATTGCTTTATTATACTTTCAAAGAATAATGATTAGAAATCATTCACAGTGTAATTTCACAATTAAAGCAATAAATCAATACTAAAATTTATACTAAAGACTGTAATACAGGGAAGCAACCACAGCTGTTTTATTCTGATCATGTAATTGCATTTTTATAATCAAAACTATTCCAGGATGCACATCCATTGAATTTTGCCTTTCTAACACCACATATTTAGTTTTAAATTTTTTATCATTTTCATATTTAACTTAGTTTTGTGACATTTTCAGTATTTTACTTTGGTTTTACATATGAAAGCTGTAATCTCTCTTAACCATATTCTCCTGACCATGCTTCACTTGTCCGTAAGTTTCAACACTTGCTTTCTTGATGTGTGTCATGCCAATCAATATTTGATGTTGTGAGAGTGCTTCTAGTAATCCACACTTTGTCAGGGTCGCAATCCTAATAGAAAAATGTAAACTTATTCTCTTGGGAGACATGGCCCAGATGTAAAAATAACTGCAATCATAAAATAGTTTTTATTCATTATAATCCTAATCCTGTTATCTGCGGTTTTCAATCATAGTTACTCCCACAGGCTCACACATGTACTTCAGTAATACAGTTTCCTGGAAGTCATAGGGAATTGCTCATCTATCTAAATACCCCATCTGGTTTTACAGTTCTTGTGTGTATTTGCCATCATTGTGATACATCTTTAGTTTCAATTCACCTCAGAGAAACCTGGACAAGTAAAGCCTTGGGAGGTGCCTATGTATATAACGTTCTTGTGTGTTGGTTTGATCTTACTAATGTTTACCAATATACACTTTCAAGTAAAACTACTTATTAATGTGTTCAACACTGGGAAAAATATTGCTCATGTAAACTCTGAAACAGGTACATTCAAATGGTATAAAAGTTCATGTAGTAACTATGTATTCACTGTGGATAATTGAGAAATATTAAGAAGGAAAATTTGATTAAACACTAAACTGTAAGTTAATTACTCTATAGGAATTTCAGTGTTTTATTCCATTATCAGCATTGATCTGAAAACTATTAGTAGTATTTCTGTATTTGACAGTTTGAATTTCATCTTTTATTTTATATAATTCCTAGTTTTAATAAAACTGACTCTGACTTAGCCTTGCTTTGAGCAATTATTTGTTTAAAAATGGTCAGGTAAGGAAATAAATAATTTTACAGGTACTTGGAAGTTCAATTAAAAATGGTCCAAATGTGGGTGTATCTTGTTAGAGAAAAAGCTTTGTATTGGTATACATGAAGCTATTGAGAATAAAGTAGAAGTGTAGTAGCAACTTGTAAAACAGATACTAGCTACTTAAATGTCCTGTATATTCCTACCTAATGTGTTATATTTTCCAAACAATGGTTAAATATTTTACACTAAGTCATAATGTAAAAATTACAAAGTGAAAGCTCATTTCCTGATATTGTAACAAGTTCCTTCTGTTTTTAAGATTCATCTTGTAAAATACTACTATACTGTACTATATTAATAACCATTTTACTTGAAAAAAATTACCCCTTTGATATTATTTGTGCTGCTATATGGCAAGTATGTTTGACAGCTTTGTTTCACTGTAATAAAATATCTGGACTACTGCTGTTAAAAAGAAAGAGGTTATTCAGTTCATAGTTCTGGAGATTCTAATCTAGTCCTGAGCAAGCCCATGCTTTTAACTTTCAGGGAGCATAACAGATCACAAGAGAAGGGCGTGTGTGTTGGAACACACAGCTCACCTCAGAAGCCCAAAATTGCTTTCACACATGCTCTCAAGTGACCTAAGTAGCTACCTATGTGTCCACACCGCCTAAAGGCATGAACTACTGCCCAATGACAATAGCCTGCCCATAACACGCTTTTAAGAAATCAAACCTTGGAGTACACTAACTGTACCATAACCATAGCAGCAAGAAATTTTGATGAAATGTATTTTAATTAAATTATAAATACTACATTGGGACATTGAGGAATTCCCCTTGAATTCTTGACACTGAACTTGATCTCCCCATAATAACTGGTTGCATAGGTATAAACATTCAAAATTTTATATAATCTCAAAAGAATGAGAGATTGTTCTAAAAGAGTAAAATGATTTATTAATGTGTTCAACACTGGGAAAAATATTGCTCATGTACACTCTGAAACAGGTATATTCAAATGGTATAAAAGTTCCTGTAGTAACTATGTATTACATGTGATACATGTGATCTTATATGCAAATGTATATATGAACGTGTGTGTGTTTGTGTTTGAACCATGGTAGCTAATTTTTAACTCCCTTCTCAAGGCAGATCATAAAACTCTGAAATTTTTCTGTGTTTATCTTTCAGCAAAGAAATTCTCTCTCTTCTTTGTCTTGTACGCTAGTATATCAAAACTCTCCTCATTTTATAAGGGTCCTTATTTAGATTTGGATGAAAGAATATTACTCAGAGACACTAAGGGCAATCTGAATCCATAGATGTCTTAGTTACTTTTCTCTTGTTGCTGAGACAAAATACACTAACACCAAAAATAAGGAAGAAGGGGTTTATTTAGCTCAGAGTTTGTGGAGATTTCAGTCTGTAATTAGCAGGGTGACAGGGCATAGGGGAATTATTTCAAAGGGTAAAAGAAAAAGCAGCAAGAGCAAAAGTAGGGAGAGCAATCTTCTTTTCCTCTCTTGTACTATAAGCAGACTTCACCCCTTGGGCAGGTGTAGCAATTACACCATCTCCTTGCCCTCCCTTTGCATGGAATGAGGAAGTTTACAAAATGAGGACCTTAGTGCCCTGCTAAGTCGCTTAAACATCTAAACTTCTCCTGTTGACACAATGAACATGCTACAGTCATAAAGGCATATCCTTTACACCCCAGGATGTAGAACTGCTGAGTTACTTAGTTAAGTTTCTAGACCTCTCAAGTTGACATAATGTATCAACCATTACAGTACGCCTTGCTGAGTTTCCCCATCAAGCATCTTAACAACCATGCCTATGTAAAGAAGCTTTTGTAAAATCCAAAGGGACAGGGTTCAGAGAGCTTTCTCACAACTGAACATGTAGTCATTCTTAGAGATCCACACCTGATTGGCACCAAGAGAAGGCATCAAAATTCTACATCTTTTCTCTCATATTTTATTCTTTTCTCTCCTCTTTTTTGTAATAGCCTTTATGATATATTTTTAACATAAATTAACATTTTACTGAGTTCTCTAAGGCAAAGATGCAAATTGGCTGAATCTCAGGATAGACTATAGCAACTCCAATTTAAACCTGTTCAGTCAGAAGCATAGATAAAATGACCTCACATCTGAGATTGGCATTTAAAGGGTGGGTGGGGTGCCAGTTGGGGAATGAATTCTTAACCTCCAACCTATGCCATCTGACAGTAACCCCAGGTAGATTATATTAAAACTGAATTGAATTAAAGGACTCCCAATTGGTATTCACTGAATTACTGATTACTTATTGTTGGGGGTGAGAAATCATCACACTTTTAGAGGCCATGGAAGTATTCTGTACATTGATTTTTGGTATGAGAGAGAGGAAAAATCATGACACTTCATTTTGACAAAATGGGTCCTGTATTTATTTAGGACAGGAAGAGAAAGACACAGAGACAGAGTCAAAGGGAGAAAGAGACAAAGACAGAGACAGAGAGAGGGAGGTAGGGAACAAAGTTGAGAGGAAAAGTATTCAGTCACTCTGCTTTCTTGTCATGTAGAAAGTGGCGGGGGTTGTTTATGGGTTAGTCAAGGCTGAAATTGAAGTTCAGGCATCAATAATCACCAAATCCAACTTTTTCACCTTCTAATTGTTTGAAGATTTGAACATGGATAGAGACACGTTTTGGTCATGGTACATTAACGTACACAAATCAATTTTCCTTTTTACCTTACAGATGTGTACTGTATAGTTTACCTCAACTTTGCTGATGGACAAGCAATTGTTTTTGGCTGTTTTCTGTACTGGATGAAAAATTTACAGATCTTTCTTTGTTGTTTAACTGCAGATTTTCTGGTTTCTTGTTTAAAATAGTAACAATAATGTCTGAGTCTATCTGTCTGCTCTTCAAAGTACATCTATATTCAGTTGATATTGGTGATGAGCACATCTGGGAAGCAACCTTCGTACCACTGCAACAAATATTACACTTGCAAAAAGGTGTTGTGTTTTCACTGGCAAGAAAAAATGACATGGACCACTTGATTTTTAAAAATATATCTAAGTATATTGTATTAATTAAACTTACAGATTTTTAAGAAGTAAAACTTTACTAAAACACACTAGCTAGAAGTACAACAAATGCTTTCATTCTAGTTTATTTGGAATCTCTAACAGATGCCTCAGTAATTTCCTCTAGGTGTCTATAATTCTAGTTTCTCATGAGATTTTTTAATTATCCAATGAAAAATTAATGACTCAGGTCCAGAATTATAATTTTAGTTTTTAAGTATATTTAAATGTGTGTATATGATCAGTTAAAACCACATTATTCAATGGCATTTGTTTTTACAGAAAATATCATGTGTGCAGTCAACATTTTTAAATATCCAATCCTTAGTGACAAGATGAATAGTAGGTGATAATAGTTATTGAAATCTTCTGGATAGCAAATAAAATTTAAAATTAATACTAACACAGATATAAAGATTGGTCATGCATAAGAAGCAACAAAATTGAATTTTATTTTCAGTTGGGTGACATTAAATACTATACATATTTTATGGCTCTCTGACAAGAAATATATGTAACTGTATTATAATACTTTTGCATGAATGAATTTTTATTACTATCCTTAAAAACGTTCAATGATATAATGACTGTGTCCCAAATATAACTGTGTATCTCTTTTCTGGTTTTATGGCTTGTAAATAGTTGTTTCCTGAAAAATGTGAACAATTGTGTTTTTATAACTGGTTTTGCCACAGAGTTTGCCAATATAGCTTATCCATAGTTTTTCTGAATTATTACATTTAACTAAAAAGAGTCCTTGAAACTATATTTTCTAGATTAATTTTATGATTTACACAGACTGGTTGGATTTGCAAACAAATACAAACTATATTTTTCTGATTTCCATTTATCCATTTAAATGTTTTAAAAGGCTGTGGATATTAAGGTCTGCACAATTACACATTAACTTAATGAGAGTGAGCCACAATGTCATACATTTCAAGAAAAATAATCTTATTCAGTTGTTTGTGATCATTTTACAAAAAGAAAATATTTTTTTCTCCAATCATTTCATCTTTGAAAGTAAATACTGAAACAATATTTCACAAGTTTTAATTATCTTTAATATTCAGAGGAAGAGATAAGGATTCTTTTTTTTTTTAACCTAAATGGATCAGGAGCCAGGTGTTCCAGTTCAAATAGTTTCTCAACTGAAAATTAAAACATCACATTTCATGAAAGGAAAGAATTAAGAAATAATTTACTGTAAAAAAAAAGTCTTCATAGTGAAGCATGGGGAATTCTTGGTGTTATATCCAGCCCCAAAGTGGGCCCCCGTGATGGTGCTGCAGGACCTCTCAACTCGTCTCACATGGACAACAGAGCAGAGACAAAGGGTTCCCTCATCTGAGTAATCTAAAGTACAAACAGAGCAAACTAAGAGATTTATAAAACCTGAATAAGGAGATAAATCTATGCAGATGAGAAGGGGACCGCGAGAGACCCAGGTTAAGGGGAGTGGGGAGAGGAAGGGAAACTAAAAATGATTTATGTATATTCACAACTATCCACCATAAAATATAAGCATCGTATGTCACAACATGAACTAAAATAATAAGAATAAGAATAAGAATAAGAATAAGAATAATGAAGGGGACCAAGAGACAGAAGGCAGAGGGAGGTAGAGGAAAAGAAATAAAAAGAATGAAAATGTTAAGTACATGTACCTATTCCCTTAGATGAATGTAAATCTCATGTTTAGCATATATGTACTAATACATACATGCAACCACTTTTCACTCTCCAGAGTACATTTTGACCTTGCAAGTGTCTAAGTTCTTGCCCTATTAATTTTACTAACTTGTCTTTGTGAAGGAAATACTTTCAACATGTTCTCTAGGAAATTTTTCTCTAAAATATTTTATTTTCCAAAAGAGAGAAGCACATTGAAGCAAATGTAGCTTTGCAGCCTACACTTTGTCTCAAAAATTTATTTTAGGGTCATCATATGCATTATAGTGTAGCTATTATTCATTTCATTTCTTGATTCTCATTACAATAGTAATTTATCTGCATTATCAGTAATTATCATAATTCTGCTATGTGGCAAGTCTTATTGTCTGAACTTTGCAGTTAAGAAACTGTGACTCCAACAATGTGTCACTTTTCAAGGAGCTAGCCAAATGTAAACAGTCCTCTTTGATTAAAGACAATGCTTCAATCCTTTGAACACAAGCTCTCCATTCCTACCGAGAGAGAACAGCATAAAAATGCAGTTCTCTTTTCCATCAGTAAGTATGATTCTGTACCAATATCTTAATAAGCCAGGCGTCAGGCTTTAAAATTTGGATATTTTAGTCACTTCCTGTAATCACATTTTTAGAGATGGTGATCAACACTGTAATTAAATGAATTTATATTCACAAGATGTTTCCTTTTGCAATTTGAATAAAATCTGTTTCATCTCATTTTTCTTGATTATTTCTTTTCACCATTACTAAAACTTGACTGAAAAAGTATGAAAAGTAAACATTTCGTTGGTAATCAACTGAATTGTATCTCATAGGCTTTGCTTGTACTCAGAAATATTATTGAGACTTCCTTTCTATATTCAAAACTAATATAATTTGCTAAGGTTCTTTAATTCTTAAATTCAAAGCATAAAGCATTAGATAGTTTATTAATTTTATATATTAATTTCTCACACAACTGACAGTATGTTTTTAGTTTGAGTTATATGCTAAAGAGAGCACATTTTTTTAAAAAAGCTTTCTGCACATTCATATCAGCATCCTCTCTCTGAAAAGTTAAATTTGTAAAATTATAGCAGAAATAATTTTGAAATAGGTTTTGTAATATAACAATTAAATTCACCTGTGTTAAACATAAAAGATCACCTTGGTGATAAATTATTGTTTGACTTTAGCCTTCCATACTTCATTACATACTTTCTTGAATAAAGGCTTCAGACAAATAGGAATTTATGGAAGAAATGACCTCTCCACTTTATTTATGAAACCAGTAGCACAACACAGCAGTAGATCACGGGGTGACATATGATTACTGTTTCCTGAAATAAGTACAGTATCATGCGGGGCAGTGAACCATGCTCGGAGCTGAGAGTCCATATCCTCTGTGCTGAACCATGGCTGGCTACACTTTTAGGTGGTAAATTGAAATTTGACAGAACTAGTTTTGCACAAAAGCCTAGAGTTCCAATACATGCATGCTTTCCTTCACATGAAAAAAAAAATATGCAAAATGAGGTATCTAAAATTTTACTTAATTTCCCAAATTTATTTAACTTAGATGTCCTAAGAGAAATGTTGCACTCAACAACTTTCCTGTGTTTTTACTTTAGACTTGGAACCTTTGAAAACTTAAAGTTTAGTTACTTTCTCTTTGTTGGGACAGAATATCCAACTCCCATGAGTTAAAAGAAGAAAGGTTTATTTTTGCTTGCAGTTTGTAGGAACTTTGGTCCTGCCTGCTGGCTCCAATCAGGCTGGGAAGACAGACGGGCAATGCGGAGGGGAAACAATTCACACCAGCGCAGCCAGAAGAAAGGCAACAGTTTCCTTCTGCTATACCCTTCATTCCATACAAGCTTCAAGCCTATTACTTGGTGCCACACATTTAAGGTTAGGCTGGGCTCCTCAGTAAATCCAGCCAGTCACGCCCAGAACTGTGCTAAACCAATCAGCTAATCCCATTATCACACATCTGTGATCCCCTATCACAAACTCATGACCCAGTTCCTCACACACACCCCACCTATGAATGCAAGAGGCCTTTCCATTTACTTCATAGAGTGCACAAGTTAGAATATAATTTTGATTTCCAAATTAATTATTAAATTCATAATATATATTATGCAATAAATTGATATGAAATATGCCTTAAAATTAACATATCAAATTAAATCTAGTATCATTTGTTATGTATTTTGCAACTAAAATTTCAGCTGATATATGTCTTGAAAAAGTAATACTACTGAATCACTTTAAATTCTAACATTTTACCTTAAATATAAATGTAACACACCTTTTATATTACCATGAGATTTTTGTGTAAAATTGCCTACGTTAATTGACATATTATAGCAACTTAACTAATTTTTTATCAGGGAAAAATAATCTTACTATGTACCATGAATCTAGTCAATTTTAAAATTAAGTTGAAAACTATAAATAATTTCCTAGTGGATATTTTAATAGATTATTAATGATTCTTTCACTATTTTTCTCATGTATTCACTAATTTGCACAGTATCTCCAAAATGTCTAGTCAAGCATAGCTTTTTAAAAATGAGGCTAGCAAAATCCATGTGGAATAAGCATACTCATCACCCAGTAGATATTTAATACGAAAATAATAAATTACTCAAACCAAGAATATAACAGCTATACTACTTGATTTTTCCAGAACTAACAAGTATCTGATGAAATAAGATTAAAGGAAAAAGGGCTGATTTTTGAATGAAAGTTTCAGAGGTCTGGTCCATGTTTGGGGAGCCCTGTTGTTTTGAAACTGAATGAGACAGAACATTACAGTAGCAAGAAGTGTGTGGCAGAATCACTTTACCTTACGGTAGTCATGAGGCAAAAAAAGAGAAAATGGCCAGAGACATTATCTACCCTTCAAGAACATATACCCGATGATTTCCCTCTGGCAGTTAGGCCAGAGCCTCAAAGTTTCTACCATCTTACAGAAGGGTCACCAGCTGGAACAAAGCCTTTACCACGTGAGCCACTGGGAGACATTCCAGCCTGAAGACAAAGTAAGACTGTGGGCATCTAAGCACAGATATTTTTGAGGCATTTCTGAATACAACACATCATTTATATTGAAGTTTATCACTTTATGAGTTGTGGTCTAAGTATGTTATCTTTATGGAACTTCACTCATGCTGTCAGTTTTACTGAACTTTTCAAGGACAGCTTTGTGTGTTATAAATGGAAGGGAATTGCATTTAAACAAAAGAAGCAGCGATGAAAAGAAAAGCTTACAAAATATCAGTGCATAATGTTTTAGTCCATAAATAATCTCACTGTGGCACTTAATATTTCATTCAGGATGTATGCATATCCCAAGGGAAACCGTCTGAAATACTAGATACCACATATTGATGAAATAAATTGGATACTTGGAATACAATCTGTAACATTTTTATAACTTTGTTATTTTTAAGGAAAATTTCTTCAAATATGTCAAAGTCTCTTCACTTGTGATCTACCTGCTTCATATATTTATAGAAACTTAAGTTATTTGAAATATATTTGGAGGACAAAATTAATGCTTTGTTTCTACATGATTTAGCTTTATATTATTAGAAAATCTTCAATGAAAAGGTGATATGCTAAATTAATGAATGACATGGAAAATACAATGTGAAAGGGTTCACAAGATAAGTAAATGTAATCAATTTAGTAATATATTAAAACAACATGTTATTGTTTAGATTACTGCACTACTTGTTTTGGAATTATCTAATTACTATTTAGCAAAACTAAATATGTATTGAATATTCTTCCAGTCCTAAACAAAAACATTTAGTTATATTTTTTTCTCACATGTGTTTCTATCTAAATCTTACTTGACTATCAGAATAAAGAAAATTACACCTTTGGTAGAGATTTCCTAATGGTATATTTAAACACATCATAGCCAATATTCAAATATCTGTGCTTTCCTCAGTGCTATTTTTCTATTATATTCTTGCCTCTTTCTCCTCTTTGTTTCTCTTCTTCAGTGTGTATACATGTGTGTGTAATGCTTACCGTTTTAAAGACTGACTTGATTCTAAGACTCAGGAAGTTGGCAAAGTTAGTTTTACTGAGTAAGTGACATACCAGCCATAGTCAATATCATAATTCATAGGCTGTATACAGATAGAATATTTTGATCTTTGACATTTGCTGTTGAACCTCCTGAAAAAATAATAGCCTCCAGAAAAAAAAAATGTTAGTTAATCATTGTAAGTCACATGTATAAAGCTTTAGATTGAGAAATGAAGAAGTAAAACCAGTTGTCACCTACAAGTAGTTAATTCTAATCACATAGAAATGACATTTATCCTCAGGAGAACTAGAAGTAACCATAAAATGAGGGAATGATCCTTTTGATAGCTCTCATGTCTGCTCTTTCTCTCACCTCAGGCATTTTATGTATAATAGAGAAGTAGAATTCCTCCACCCAACAATTTACATTATGTAGTCATATAGCAGTCATCTTACTACTGTCAGACATCCTGCTAATAGTTGCCTCTCTAATTTTCTTTGTCCATAATGTTTATTAATGTGCTTTATTCTCCCATTATTTCTTATTTAAAAGATGCAGCAACATGCCATTCATTTTCTTTAACTTCAACTCATCCTCCAAACAATGTCCCACTTAATCTTCTAAAACTATAAATTTGACTAAGATATGTTCCCATTTTAAAAGATTTAATGGTTTCTCAGAGCCAAAGGAATACAATTTGCAATCTATAGCATGGCTAACAATGTGCTTTACGATGCGGTCTATGTTTAAATCTACATCTTCTCCTTTCACTCTTAGCATTCAGTCTAATCAGCACTGTAACACCTTGGTGAAATCCTTCCAAACCAGTGTCATGTTCCTCAACTTCTTGGCTTCATGTATGCTAATTCGCTGCACAGAATACCTTCTCCATATCTTCAGTACATAGTATTCAGTTTGCACACCATTGCTCAAGAAAATCTTACTCCCAACATTATTCTAATTCCTTTTATATTACACCACAAATAACTTCCGTTAGTACTCAGAAATCTGTTTATCTGTTCAAATAACCTTCATACTAGTTCAAAACACCTTAGAGAAAGTCATGTTCTATTTCTCAGTGGGATGAAAGGCTTTGGGTATAATAAAATCAAATCAAGAATGGACAGAGAGAACATTGCATTACCTATGTTTTAGGGAAATTTTATGTCCTCTGACAAAAAACCTGTAGTCATGATTCAAAACCTAGAATTTTTTTAAAAGCCTAGGAAATTATACAAAGCAAGCTTTAACTAGATAAAAGATTCTGTTACATTGCCAAATGCCTGCTATTAGTAAAATATCACTTGGAAAGTAAAAGGAGATTGAAAGATTTTGTTAAAAAATATTGAAGATATTTGGGAACAAATTAGATAATAAGCTAACAATATTTAACTGCTAGTCCATGTGATACCTACACATTTTATCTTTTGCTTGTACATTTTTACATCACAAAAGACAAATTAAAACCACATGACATTCCTAGCTCTTACTGTTTCTCTGATACTGACAGATTACATGTGAGTTTTATGATACCACACCCTAGCCCCTGAGATCCTTGATTTAAAGACAAGGGGGCCACTTACTCCAGAATAGTCTATTTCCAGCTGATGTATCTTTGACAGACATCTCCAAATACAAACATGACAGGCACGTGTTTCCTCTCTAGAAAGTCTATTAATGTGATCTGAATACATTACCAAAAAATAAAAAGAAGAAAGTTAAGTTCATTGCCAAAGAGATCAATATTATACTGTTATCATAAACAAATGCATCTACTTGTATTTTAAACACATTAATACTAGAATATACTTAATCTATCAAATAATTTATGTGAGTCTCATGTGAAGTCTGTCAGCAGTTTTTTTAAAGTTTGTGGTAGGTAAAAATCATTCCTGTGAACTGTGTTAATGTTGAAGATATAAGTGTTTCTCTTGATTTTCTCAGTTATGCAATAAAGGGAATAAATGTTCTGCTTCTGAATTAAACACCTCAGGAGATGTACATCAAAGATTAACCTATGTATTCTGAACCTTAGTGAATTTTAATTACTTATATTATTCTATTAATTCACTTATGTATATTTAGTGTCAGAGATTGAGCCCAGAGCCCTCATAAGCTAAGTAAGCACTCCACCACTTTAAGACATCTCAGCCCTTTGAAACATAGGCAAAAGCACTCTTCGTCTTTCGTCTTCATTTCACATGCAGTCACTGGCTATGGACACCCAAAAAGCAAGTTTTCATAGGAAAAAATTATATAATCTTTAAATATCAAAGAGAATGTAGATAATTTAAAAGCATACTTATGCATGTTAAGATTATCTCAACACAAATTCATATGTAAACAAGAAATTAAAACTGAAGGGAATGAACATGGTAATTGAATGAAAAATGTTAAGGCCTGTAAATATATATAGATATAGTTACATATAACTATATAGATATATATGACTACATAGTATTTCTATAGTATATCTATATAAGTATATATAGATATATAGCATATATATCTACATATACCTATACATCAGATATTATGCCATTTATAAAAAAAATCATTATATGCGTTAGTTTTTAGAAATATGCTGCTTGAAACTTGAGTTTATTTAATAAATATGTTCTAACATTACTGTGTTATCTTTTACTCTTTACAAACTTAAAAATTACTGATTATCTGATACTCTCTTATTTTTTAATTTAGAATTGAGTCTGAAACCGTTTGACCATGGGTTTTGGTATGACACAGAATGAACCAAGATGTCTATATTGGCAAAAATCTTCATAGTTTTAAGTTTTTGTTCTAGAATTTAAGCACCTAGAGAGAATTTGTTTAGACTATTTCACTTTACACTCACATCGATTGAGTCTCCTTCATTCCCAAAAAGTACATGGTAAATATATCTTTGAAATTCTAAAATAATAGTCATAGGCAGTGATTAAACTATGATGGGACTGTGAAAAAGCAAAATTTTTATGTGAAAGTACTAATTTTCTAATCAAGAGTAAAACAACTAAAAGTTTATAGTAACATAAAAGTGAGATAAATTATTTCCTCTTTACAAAAATAAAAATATTACATATGAGAGTAATGTTGCTAAAATTTATGTGTAAGGGTAAAGAATTAGGAAATTAATGTAAATGGAACTGTTTCTGAATATATTAATGGAAATTGTGAATAATCTGATAAAGCTACCAACAAATGTAAGGTGCATCATGTGATTTTTTGGGAATGATAATATTTTAGTAATAAAATACAATAAAATTGTCTTGACATACAATGAAATACCTTATGATGGTCAATTAAATGAATAAATTTAAATGAATAAATAGGTGAGTGCAGTTTAATTCTCAAACTTTTACAAAATAAATTTCTTTGTACTGTTTATATATCATATTGCAAATTTATTCAACATGAGACATTATTCAGAAGATTAGAGACTGACTTCCAATTACAAATAATAACATACTAGTCAATTGTGAAAGTTAGTTAAATTTTATTCTCACCAAAATTAAAATGTTTCACAAGATGATTTATTCAAACACTGCTTCAGTATGCTATAATATACACTTTTCCTGTACTAAAATGTCTATAATCACAAGACTGTAATAATCATATTTGACAGAGTTACTTAAAAAAGGATATATGTAAAATGATGTATCTTATAAATAGTGGTATCCTATATTTGATGATATATTTTAAAAGCCTTTAAGAACTAAAATTTTATGATTCTATCCTTTCAAGTAGTAAAACAAAAAAATTATGGATATGGATCAGTGTCCTGAAATACGCTTTGTCTTGATCTGTAATTGTATGAAAAAAAAATAGAAATATATTCTCTTGCATGAATTTACTAAAATGAAGATTAATTCTAAAAGAATTATATATAAATAAGTTGTATAGTTAAGTGTATGTACCTCAACAAACATGGCAAATCATAGTAGCATACATGGCACACTGCACTGGGTTTACCCATTTATCAGATTAATTGCAGGTCATATGCTATTGATATAGTGGAAAGTAACTCCCAACTTACTATGGCTAGTGTGAGTTCCTGTTCTTTCACATTGAAGAATGAATTTTAGAACAATGGAGGTTAAGAGTAGAATATATTTATTGAGAGAAAGAAAGCTTTGGTCTGAGAAAGAGACAGAAGGTGTCCCAAGCGGGTTGTCCAGGGCTCTGTCTTTTCCAGGGACTTTTATAGAATAAAATCATGGGACAAGATGGGTTCAAGGTAGGGAAAACTGGGAACTCACAAGGCAGATGGGCATTAGGTGGAACAGAAATATGGTTAGCCAGTAAGATTAATAGTTGAGGTAAAATTGATTAAATTAGGGACAAATGGGAAAGAGAGTCAAGTAGAAGGCCACATTCTTAGAGAGCAGTGACTCTCCTTTTGCGGGTTGGAATGGTGATAGGAAACTATTTAGAATATCAGTCCTTGTGATATGGATGCATTTGTTTGATCTTTTGTCTTGCGGCCTGGCCCACAGCAGAAGGTCTCTGTCTCTGGCATAGTTGCCAGGTATCTGGGCTTCTGCACTGGCTCCTTGAAGGACCTAGCCCTGTCTCTCTGCCTATAGTATTTCTCACTAACTCAGCTGCCTGTAACACTACTTCTGGTTTATTATATTTAACATTATTCTGTTCAAGATAGCATATAGATTAAATTGTGCATAGAAAGTTGTAATTTTATTGTTTTTTGGGTTACATACAAATTTTTGAGTGTTTTCTGGAAAGGAAGTCATATAAATAAAGACCCATGTAACTATGCCTTATAGGAAACTAGGGTAAACTCTACATGAAGGCAGAAATCTCACTTCTAATTGGCCACAGGCCTATGGAAAATGGATGTCAGAAACTAGGAAACTGGTCTGGATCCAAACTGGTCTTTGCAGCCAGCCTATCTCCCTAGCAAATTTTCACTCACCTTTCTTCAACTGCTCCACTTAGGGAAATTGATAACTTTCCCTTCTCTATTTCTCTATGTCTTTCTGCTCCTTTTCCCTGTATTAGCTAAAGGATTTTATATTTCACATTGAAAATTAATACAAACAGATTGATTTATTAATATTCATCCCTTGTGGAGTTTGACAACCTAGCAGTCAGTTACATTGCTTTGGTCAGAGTCAGTAAGGACAAGGCCAACTCTGACATTTCTCTATACAAAGGTTAAGTGCTCAACAAGCAATCTAGGACCTGACCAAACAGTATGAGGAGTTTTCTCTCTGTAACCTAATTTACATTTTAAAATGTGTGAAATATTATAAATAAAAATACATCAAATAGCATTTGTAACCCATTGTCTCTCTTAAACTGCCTGGGAATTTACGTGACTACAAGTCTTTATAAACACTCAGCATTTTAATTTTCTTTCTCTATTGTCACTGCAAAGGTTAGGAAAGTTTTACAGCAACATTGTTCTTTTTACAAAATCAGTTGTTCAATATGTGAAGCCAAATTAGGGATTCAGGGTCTGAACTCTCATCTTCTTAAGGAAATGTGTGGTCATTGTTAGAATCTCTAAACTATTCTCTCAGATGCTTCTCGTACAAAATTCTAATTAAAGAACAAAACATTGAGATAGATCTAAATTTTTAAGGTGTTTATTCCCATCCTCAAGATGATGGAACTGTACATCTTCTAGCTCCAAGTCCAGTGTACTTTTCACTCTAATCAAACAACCTCTTCAAATCTTTCTTTATTGAACTATTTCCTTTATTCAGCTATTTCCATTATTTAGCTATTCTTAAGAATAATTTAGGCTCCTTGTCTGTCATTGCATGTTTCCCAGAGTCTTGTTTGATATTTTTTCAAATTTTCTTTATGTACATACATAGTTGTACGGGCTTATATGAGATATTTCTGTTTCCATGATTTTTGAAATGCCATCTTCATTGCCTTGGATAACTTTCTGAACATTTCCATTTACTTGTGTAATATGTTACTTAAATGTTTAAAATTTCCAATTTTGCTTCCTTTGCAATAACAGCAATATGACACTACAAATGATAAACTATATAATACTTTATCATATGTGGTATAAAGTCAATCTATATTTTTGCTTTGTATTGTAATTGCAAGGAGTGAGAAATAATTTATATTACAAAAGCCAGGAAGCAAAACCTTATTCTTTCTCAGCACAAAGAACAGTTTTCATCTTGTCTGCACATGTGCTACATAGTTTGAAGTCTATTTGAATGATAATTTAAGACGTGAAGTTAGATGATACCATATATAATTAGGAAAAGTATAGTTTAGTTTTTAATATTCAAAAGGAAAGTAGTCTATTAAATCTTATAGTATTTAGGAATGGTATAAGGCTTAATAAATCTTTCAATCATAGGTTTTTTCTTATGGAAATTGTTTCCATAAAGAATCATACTGTTCTTGGATGGCACTGAGTATATATCTGATAAGTGTACAGCCACTTATGACCATAGAGCAAGAACTGCCTTTAGATTGTATTATATTTCACTGGAAATAGCTATTAAAATTCAATTTTAAATGAGGATTTTATACATCTTTTAATGGGCAAACTCATACCATAACCTAATCAAATAAAAGTCATAAAAAAAAGAGTAACCTGTATCCTGTATATTTACTTAGACTGATATAAAATTTTTATCCCAGTCAGAATATGATCAGAAATCTCATAAAATAGCAGAATTATAAAAAGATGTTGTTTTAGAAGTGAAAATTTTTTATGACAAGTCAAGACAGGGCTGAAGTAAGGCTCAGATCTTTGAGCAAACAATTAGAGTTTGCTCAAATTTACAGCCCCACTCCTGACAACAAATAAATGGAGGTGTCGAATCTCATTTCCATTACATTCAGTAACGATCTTCAAAGCATGCAAATGTGAAATTTACTCAATGGGGCTCTCTGACAAATCTGTGATTCAACTGTGAAATTGCAGAAGCTTGTACCTAAAGGGAAATTTCACACATGCTGAACCAGCAGTCTTTGACTCTTTTTGTAGAAGTTGCAAAAATAATGCATAAGGTATGTTTCCATTTGTTTACGGGACCCTTTATGGGTTTAAAAACAGCAATTGTTCAATGCACTCTCGGTTATTTATCCTAGTAAGAACTCACTGTAGCCATAAGAAGTTTCTAAATTTATATGAATTATGAAATGCATATGTGAATGCTACTATGTTTGTTTGAGATTTAACACATTCATGCAAGAATTGAAGCCTAACAAAAAGAAATGAACTGTTTTTCATTCCTTATGAGGATTGCCAAATATCTGCCAGTGCCAACCTAGTGACTGGATACCCTGAACTATTAAATTGGAAAATAATTTTTATTGGTTCATAGAACTTCATTTGATAACGAACATTGTTTTCCACATGGTTGTACTTCAGATATTAGAAATGCATGCATATTTTTCTATCAAATTTGTAAACTTACCATTATATAAGTTACAGATGTTACTCCTGTAAAATTGTTTTGTGAAAACCTTTCGTTTATGTCCACATTCGTTTTCTAAATAAAATGTAGAGCTGATCTGAGAATAAAATGAATGCTTTTATTTCATAAGACATAGGAAGGAAAAAAATCGCTCCTTTTATATATGTGTGTTGGATTGCTGGTTACATGTAAAATGGAAAAAAAGAATCACATAATTATGCCTTTTTAAATGTTAAGCATGCTAATTTTCAGAATAAATATTCACGATGTTAGGTTGTGTTATTGCCCATGCATGTTTCACAGCAAAGTTCATGCAAGGGCTTGGGGCGTGTGTGTGTGTGTGTGTGTGTGTGTGTGTGCACATGTGTTTATGTGTATGTGACATAGAGGGAAATCAAAACAACAAGCATTATTGTTTTGAAGAATATATTTTGGGTAATTGTGACTAATAACTTTTCCATTCCAGATATTTTTTTTTTAATTTTATTTAAAAGCAAAACAGAAAAAAGGGTAGAGATAATACAGATTTTTTTTAAAAAGTAAGAAATCGCTAGTTGATAAATTATATATTGTCCTCTTAGAAATCATTGTTCATGTTACAAAATTAAAGCATACAAAGTGGACATTCAATCAGTGAGGCTGCAAACAGTTCTGTTTTAAGATGAAAAAAGTTTTCTTAGCTTTTTACTTTTGTTTTTCTATAGGAAATGTCAGGTCTTTATTTTTAAAGTCTATGGAGAGATCATAGAATGTGGGAAATATATTCCCTGTTATATTGCTTAGGGTGGGAGACATATGAAGGCAGAGGAAAAAAGGAAAACATTTTAATTTCCAGTGTCCTCAGTTTACGTACTTACTAATGGGTGACTGTATTCTACTTTATATGCCTGAAGCAAGATGCTTGCTTAGATCACCCTTTAAAAGTCTTCTCTAAGCCAGCTCACATAAAATTCTATTTGGCATCATTGTAGGGATATCATAATCAATATGAATTTGCAGTGCTGACAGTAGTTAGATACCAAGCTAGTGGGAAGATGTATCCTGAATAATGAAATCTATTTTGTTTCCCTAGATTAATATTTTCTTTCTTTCCACTCCTACCCAACCAAATCTTTTGTCTTATTTTGACTATCAAAAAGAGATCTTCACGGTTGTTTTAAAAATAAATAAAAATTATTAGTACATTCTAGTTTTCAAAATATAAAACAATTTTTTCTCAGTAGCTTTCATTCTCTAACTAAACTATACATTTTAAATATTTTTTTGTTTAATGTTTTAGCCCATTTTCTCCTGTTATAACATAATATTCCAGACTGAATAATTTATGATGTACAGAAATGTCCTGATTCATAATTTTGAAAATTACAAGACTGAGATGCAGTTATCCGGTACACGCCTTCCTGCTGTATTATCCCACAGACAAAAAGCAAAGAAAAAACAAGTGATAGCAAAAGGGGTCTTAGCCCATACATTCATAAGAAATCAACTCTCACAGTGAAGGCATTAATCTGCTTATGAGGGCAAAATCTTCCATCATCTAATCTCTTGTTAATTATCCTGTTTATCACACTTGCATTGGGGATTAAATTTCCATTCTGTGAATTTTGGGGTCATGTTCAAGCTGTAGGAAAGTCATTTTTGTTTTGCCATACCATTTTCAAATTCCTACTCAGAGTTGGAAATTATTAGCAAATAATCCTTTTAGAAATATTTTCCTATATATTCCACTAATGATTATTCTACTAATCATTGTTTTAAAGTGACTGATGTACTCTTATTTCTCTCTAATGTCTCATCTATGTGACTTTATGCAGTTATTTTAAGTCTGTGTTGGATTGTAGGCCATGAGCTTAAGAAGAATCTGATGTTTGCTCACTAGGATAAATCTTACCCATGTGACTTGTATAATGCTCTGTCTAAAGTGCTTTTCATTCTTTCCAGCCACGGGGAAATTTGGGTTGTAATTGGAAATGTGTTAATGTTAACTGAGAAGCGGTGCTTGTTGTGAAGAAGAGACAGGAGGAAGGTCATCTGTGTATCTTTAAGTTTCACTTTTAAAGTTGCATGGGGAGAGTTACTCTCTTTTCTGTGGAGCTACATGCCTCACGGTTAGATGTGTTTTCTAAGTGCTCCTATAGCATACTGGGCTGTCATTTCTATGTTACATGATGTATGCATCATAAACATGTATGCATATATTTATATATATGAATATAAGTTTAAATAAATGTATCATATATTATAAATCCCTTAAATAAAATGGTTTTTCTGTCCTCAAGACTTTTATTTCAAGCCCTAATTATAAATGATGTTCAGTAAATAACAGATGACATAATAAATGCAATTCAAGTAAAACTGAATTTTTTTCAATTCAAAGTAAAAATTACTTTGCTGACATGGCCATTTTTTTCCTTGAAACATTCACTCTATGAAGTCTGACTGCACTACAGAAATAGTGCACCAACAGAAAGCAGGATCATTTCTGAACTAGAGTTCCTGGAATTCATAATTCAGTTATTAGCTTTGAGTACAAAGAACCATCTCTCTCTCCATCCACTGGTAATTTTCTAAGGAGGTAAGTGTGGTCAGACCCCTTCAGAGACTCTTTCTCCAACCTGCGCACTAACCAGCCCTCTTACTGCGCTATTCAGCGCTGCTGGATGATGTGTTCCGGCAGTCATCCAAACCCTGCTCCTTCCAGGACGCAGCACTGGTATCTAACCGGTCACTGAACTCGGAGTACCAGCCGATACTCCTTACCGATGACCACACTAGGGTTAAAGCATAGATTTCTTTTTGCAGAATTGAGTGCTGACAGATTCATCTGTACATCACAGAGTCCTATTTATATCAAAGGAATGTTGGCTCTCTTCACTGTGAAAGATGTGCTAGCATCTCTTCTACTTCATTTTATATTCTGAAATTTATCAATGAGAAAGAAGTTCCTATTTTAATGTGCTGTATTTGCTAGCTTAGTATGCCAAGGACTGTAAAATAAGCAGGGATTTGCTTTACTCAGATCAATGCTACGTTCCTTATCCTCAAAGTTGACTTTCTAACGTGATTCCATGTTAGCTATTTAACAGTGTATCAGCAGTGTTGATGAATTTTTCATACTTGAAACAACTTTTTATCCATTTTCTATCATTAGTATTCTTACTTCATGGCCTCTGGGGCACCCGTTTCACAATTTGGTCCTTCTGTTTTATAATTTTTCAGCAGCATCTGTCTCTGAGATTTCATGAAAGAACAATAGATTTAAAAATCAATTAGTGCTGTACCTGTTGACATGTTAGTGTCATGGGCAAATGAATTTGCTATTAAATAGGATCAGAAGGGAAGAGAGGTGAATGCCTTTTCTCTTGAATGAGAAGGTGTCTTCTATCTTCACATAAATTCCTTTATCTAACATGACTTGTTGACCAAGTTGCGAGCATTTTTAAATGAGTGTGTGAAGCCATCTATCTACACACCTTAAGTCTAATATGGGGAAACTTACTTCTACATCTGCAGCATTATGAAATTGTTATTTTTGTCCCATAGATATCTCCTTATCTGCAGAAAAGTAGATGAGAATATAAATGCCATAGTATGGAGCTTTTATCTTAATACTTCTCTTTACAGCATTGTATCTCTGTATATTTCCTAGGGAACAAAAGAAGGGCATACTATTTTTCTGCAAAGCATTAACTAGAGAAGATATTAAAGAGTTGAATTGCAATTTATTTGACTCTTCACCATTCTAGGATTTTTTTCTAAAAGTATTAATATTTTATGGATTTTTTCAAGAGTCCTAAGAAAACAATAAGAATTATACCATATGTGTAATCACTAGCATTCTGTCCTTTCATACCTGCACAAGTATTGCATATTTTTATTCCCACACCTTAAAATTACCTTGTAGAATTTCGCTTAGCCTAAGCTTAAAAACATCACAATTTAGAACATGGTCTTTGCTATCAGGATAAATTATAATATACATAGAAAATTCCTTAAAATTCATAATTTTACTTTGGTCATCTACAAATTGAAGTTAAACTGTGCCAGAATTAAAAGAAAGAAAGATGAAAATTTGTGGAAGAAACTATATCGAGTAAATTTAGATCTCATTTTCCTCTGTATTTTACACCAACTCTACAGGTTTCTCCAAGCCCTGTTCCAATTTCTATAATCACTGCTGCACTTGTTCATAAATCCATTTTAATGTGTACCACAATAAATTACTTGTGCTACTTAACGTAAATTCTGACCTTAACAGCTCTGCATTTTGATCATAATCAATGGATATTTTCCACTCTATAATGAAATCTTGCCAAGATTACAGCTAGCTAATTTATTTAACTTCAAGAATCAGCACTATTCCTTGTTAACTCCCCTTGATCAGTGTTTCAAAACAGAACTGCTCCACACAGAGAATGTCAAGCATAACCTGTCTGTGATGACTGGAGGCCATCATTAAATAACCAGCCATGGTAATGTCTTGTCTGTAGATTGGGACATAATGCTGAGAGGACACGTTATTTAATGACCATCCTAGAATATGATTTTAAAGGAGAGTTCTCATTATCAACAAGAGTTTTAGTCATCTTTTTCTAATAAAATCAGAGTATGCTTTTCACAGCATCAGGATCTTGATGACCAAAGCACAGGCTTTCTAAAAATTTTCCCAGTCAAGAATCAACATTTGCCAATCATGTAAATATATTCATTTTGACAAGAAATTAAAATGAATTTATCTCTCCAACTCTCTTTTTTCTTTCTAGAGGGACATGTGACTGTTTCACTATAACTTCAAGATTATTTTATATGCTTAATTATTAACTCTGCTTGGTCACCTATGTTAACTGTTATTCTGGCTTTATTGCCAAACTGCTTTGGTTTTGTGAATTCATATCTTTTGTAAATTCAGAGAGAGAAACATACATAAAACATCATTTTAATATCTCCAGCAGCTTTAAAGTTACTATTTAAAAATCTGTCATCTCAAGACTTATAATCTTGTAGTGCATGCAGGTCTGTTTCTTTAAACTTTACCAATGAATTTACTGAACATTTATTAAAAATGATGTATAATTGAAAATTTTAAAATGTTGGGCTTAAATTTCATGAGGACAGTTCACCAAGACTGAATGCCCTGTCCAGGGCCGAAGACACTGTTCAGGAAGATGTACCATGAATTAAGTTGTTGAGTAGGATTGAAGTCAGTGCCCTTTGATTCTAGAGCCCTTGTTTTCTGTGCTAGATGTTCTGTGGCATGTTCTGTTAAGGTGATTGAGAAGATTGGGAGATTTATAGTTTGAGAGAGTCCGTAAAAACTTTTCAGGGTTTAATGATTTTTCTTTGATGTATGCTTTTCTCCAGCCACAATTCATTTCAGTTACCATTGGCTTTATTGAGGTAGCAGTGAATTCATGAAGTGTCTACAAGTAATATCCTTACACTCCACAGCTTGCTGTATCTTCTCATCACAAAATATTCATTAGTCATCATGTGAATTTTCTAACGAATTCAACAGAGATGTTACATGAGCATCTACGTAAGTTAGAAAAATGTTAAGTACAAATTGCTAAGAAATCATTATTGAATATCATTTTAGAAATGTGAAGGTGCATGACTGTATAGTTGGTTTATTTTTGTTTCAAATAATTGTGATTAAATAAGTTTGACAGCTATATCACTTTGGATATTAAAATATTGAAGTATTTTTAAATTAACAATTAAAAAGTTCAAAGTCCAGGCTTAAGTAATTAGGCCATCATTTCATGTTAATATGGATGTGTGAGATGCTTTTGAGAGGACAAAAAATTCAATTTTCAATATCAGAGACATATGTTAAGTTCATGTAGCAGCAAAGTTGCAAGTATCAAAATGGATCTAAATCTCAGGAATTAAAGCATATTGGTGGATTAAATCGTTAATTTAAATATTTGAATTTCATGGTGACTAAAATAATCTAAGTAAAAGAGAAAATAACATATAAATTAAAACTAAGAGTTATATTCTTCTAAAAACATGTGTAAATATGATTAAAGCACTCCAAAAAGGAACCTAATCATAAAAATGTTTATACTTTTTCATTTAGAAGAACCTTTAAATTTAAACTAATTTATGGTCATTGTTTATTTTTTTTCAATTACTAATACTGAGTATATTTTAATCTTCAATGGGTTAAACTTAATCTGCTTGAATAGTCTGTTGTACTACATTGAAAATCCTTAAAAGTAGTCTGAACCTCAGGGTATCACTTTTATAGTATGAAATTACTATGCTTTCTCGAATCACATTCCTTATGATTTTATTTTCTTTCAGTCTATACATTTTTGCTCATTCCTGCTTCCATTAAGCTTTAAAAAAGAGTCAGAATTATACACAGGGACTTACTAGGTGATGAAACTCTGAAATACACCACACATTTGCATACACATGACTACCTTGGATCCTAGAGTCTATGTTCTCAAATGCATTTAGAAAATCTCATGGGAGACTCCCAAAGAATCAAATAAAAACTAGATGAGATCCCTTTTTGAATCATAAGTTGGTTAGACTGAAGAATTTCACAAGTCAGATCTGAACACAGCTAATAAAATGGGTTTGCTTTTGTAGGGGAGAAAATATGTATGTATATATGCTTCTGTATGGATTAGGTTTAGATTTATTATTGTGAACGATTCACCCAGCATTAATCATAAATCAATTTAGTGACAACATAAAAATAGGAGAAAATTTTATATGCAACTGGAATAATGCATTTAGCAGATCAGATCAATGGTTTTGTTCCACGCTTCCATTCACTTGGGTGCTCTGGTGATACACTGCCTCTTTACCAATTTTATTCTCGAGGCAATGAAGGGCAGGGAGTATCCCACAGTAATTTTATAACTCTGTGTCATGAAACACAAATCAGCTGGAAAGGAAGAGTATGTCTGTTTTAATACTATAGATTATTCAGAAGAAAAGAAATGGCAATTTCCAACACTAAACTGAATGCCTTGAAAAAGCTATACATAAAGAATATTACTCTTTATGACTGCTTAGAGATTGCACACATTTTTTTTAATTTCCCCTAAAAAAATATTTCCCAAAGGTTTTCCAAGTATTTTCTACAATTTTTTAATTACTTGATAAAAGACAGCTAACAAAAAGCTTTCCCTCCTGCATTTGTGATGAATAAATGCCTTCCCAAGAAAGTCAGATATATCATGAAATACATACCAACACGTGTGCCTTGGCTCAAGTTAAATAGCTGAATGATTAAGAAAGACTCCATTGCTTTAAATGTCTGTTACCTCATTCATTTCATGTGGATAATGGAGATATTATGTAGATTAAATGTGATATTCTGTTTATGTGTTGGGCATATATTTTAATTTTAAATTCCAAATAAAGCATTGTTAATATTTATTCTTAAACTTAGATTCTCTACAAAACTCTGAACATGTATTATGATTTAAGGATGTGAGTGAACATTGGAAAAAACTTCTGTTAGTGCTAGTAAGCTAAATTGGGATTAAAATGTAAAATGTATCAGTGTTTGCTAATGCATTTCTGATGAGTAAATTCATTCAGAAATTACATTTCCACTTCTTGCTGCAACATTATAACCTGGAAAAGGAAATTATAAATAACTGACAATACACTTTCCATGATAAAAAATAAATACTCAAAGTCAGAGTATAGTTTAAACTTCTAAATTATGTAAATTTTTGTGCAAATATGATATTACAGATTCAAACACTGAAGCAGAAAATTAGAATATGTGATTTTAGACATTTTAATAATAAATCCCATTCATTGCAAGTGATAGTCTTTTAGAGATGAAAGATCATTATATTTTCAGGTTTGCCCCAGTGGCTATGGAAAAATATTATTCCTTACCAGTGGATGATCTAATTTAACTGAAGAACCAATCTCTTAAAACCAGAGTTAATGACCTAGTTGATTAATGTGCTTAATAATTCTATTAGAATAAAAGATAATTTAGAAATTCAACCACTAAAAATAATCATTACTTTGTTTTAAGTATTTTGATTAGAAAGGTCATATATTTTGAAGGAATATATAAATTGATATAAGGATTTTATAGGTATTTTATAGAAGCCATGCATAATGATGCATTTCTTATGGAGGATGCACAATTAAAATATTCACAAGGATAACAAAGATTTCAAGAAAGTTTTTTAGTGTGATTTTAAACTAAACTTTCAAAATCTGAAAAGAAATTTCAAAATTTACAAAAAAAACACAGGCATGCATATAACTATAGCCATTTTTGTCTTTCCTTGAAGGAATACTGTATTCCTCTCAGAACGATGAAAAAATATGCTCATATACTTGTTCACCACCCAAAATTCCCTCTCGGTTTCTATCCCTCTCAAGTCAAAGTCTATACTGGAAAGCAGAGCAAGTAAACACAGGATTGAAACATTGCTGTGAGTAATTTCATTGAAAACAAAGGAGTACACATAAGTTAGAGCATTTACTTGAACTAACCTCTCATTTCACTTAAATTATAAAGTGTTTGAGGAGATCTCGCCCACACCACCTCAGAGATCCAGGTGAACCACGTGGAAGGCCGAGAAACCGGAGGGAATGCCTGCAATAGAACAGAGTCCCGACTAGAGCACACGGTGGACGGGTGAGACTAGCAGCATGAAAAAGTCCAAGCCACAGCAACATTAGTAGCCAACAAGTGGTAAGTTAGGTGAATAAAGGCTGTGCTTGAGGACAAAGGCACAGGAATAGAAGTAGGTGCATGGGGCCATCTCTTTTTTCCTTTTTTCCTTTTTCTTTTCCTTTATTCCCCCCTTTTCTCTTTCCTTTTTTTATTCTTATCTTTTTTTTTCTCTTTTCTAAATGACTGAGGAGAACTCTGCCACAGAAAACTAATCTCATCCCTCAAACCCAGAGACCAAGTCCAAATAGTCCCTTACTCCTTTATTCGATGCCTTCTGTCCTCTTCTCTAATTCCCTAAAGCTTATGTGACCATCCTTTGTTGACCATCCTTGATTCTACTTTCTTTATGATTGTTTGTTTTATCCACTATCCTTCTTAAACTTAAAAACACTCTACCACTTTGCATACAAACTCCTAATTTCTGACCACTTCTGTTATACAGTTGTAGATTTTGTTTGTATGGTTTAAGATACAAAATTAGTAGTTACCACAGTTTGTAAGGTTCCAAACTTCTTGATGCTATTGTTGTTGCAAGTTATACTACTTTAGCTGGGATGTCATACCTACTGTAATCAGTTATGCTCCCTTCTATAATAATATTGGGACACTCTGGACTAACAGCCTCACCACAGCCCAAAGAACTGGGGAATGAGCCAAACAGATACCAACATCTCACTCATAATACACTAGGAAGATAAGAAAGAAAAGATCTCTTAAAAGTAGCAAATGGGTCGTGAAATAAGAGTTCAACCACTGTAAGACAATGCAAAGAAAAATAATATAAGACTGATAGGTGTCAATGAAAAAAAGCAGAGGACAACATAAAAGACTATTTGCACAAGTAATAGCAGAAAATGTCCCAAACATGGGAACAAACTATGACATACAAATAAATGAGACATACAGAATTCCAAACAGCCATGACCAAAATAAATCTACACTCAAACATGTAATAATCAAGATTTAAGAAATTCAGTACAAAAATAGGATATTAAAAGGTGGTAGAGAAAAAAATGTAAGATTACATATCAAGGAAATTCCATCAGAATCACAGCAGACTTATCAACACACTCTCTCAAGTCAAGAAGAACTTGGAGTCAAGTATTTCGGGTCCTACAAGAAAAATACTTCCACTGAGATAGACATATCTGGAAAACTCTTTCAAAATTAATGGAGAAATGAGGTTTCCCATGACAAAAATTAAAGTTTTCAATAATCCCACCAGTCAGTAAGTGCTGTGTGAGTGACTGTCTTCTGGCTGCCATGATTGATGCAAGTGGCTAGTGTGAGTAGCACAGGTTTCAGATGCATAAAAATTTCCAAATATAAGTACCAATTTAAAGTCAAATATACCCATAATTTCTCTCTCAGTGAGTTTCTTGTTTGTGTACAGGAATGCTATTGATTTGTGTGCGTTGACTTTGTAGCCAACTACACTGCTGAATTTGTTTATTACCTCTAGTAGTCTTTTAATGGAGTTTTTTTGGTCTTCTATATAGAGTATCATGTCATCTGCAAAAAGTGATAATTTAACTTCTTTCTTTCCTATCTTTATTCCTTTTATTTCTCTCTCTTGTCAGATTGCCCTTGCTAGTATTTCCAGAACTATATTGAGATGGAGTGGTGATAGTGGACATCCTTGTCTTGTTCCTGATTTTAAAGTGAAAGCTTTTAATTTTTGTCCATTTAGTATAATATTGGCTATTGGTTTGTCATAGATGGCCTTTATAAGGTTGAGGTAGACACCGTGTATTCCAAGTTTCTGAAGGGTTTTTATTATGAATATGTGTTGGACTTTATCTGCATCTATTGAGATGACCGTGTGGTTTTTGTTTTTAGCTCTGTTGATATGGTGTATCACATTTATTGATTTGCCTATGTTAAACTGTCCCTGCATTCCTGGAATGAACCCCACTTGGGCATGACATATAATCTTCTTGAAGATTTGTTACATTCTATTTGCCAGTATTTTATTGAGAATTTTTGCATCAATGTCAATGAGTGAGATTGGCCTGTAGTTCTCCTTTTTGGTTGGGTCTTTGTCTGGTTTTGGTATGAGAGTTATGCTTGCCTCTATGAATGGTTTAGGGAGGATTGCTTTCTTTTCAATTTCATTGAAGAGTTTAAGGAGTATTGGCATCAAATCTTCTCTAAATTTCTTGTATAGTTCAGCCATGAATCCATCAGGACCTGGACTTTCCTCATTAGTGAACTAAATAAGAATCATATTTATAAATATTGCATTGTGTCTCTAGTGTAAAAAGTAATAAGAAATGTAGGAGTAATAAAACCCAAAATGTGTAATTGCTACTGTAAAAAAGAGAGGAAAAGAAAGTGTTCTAAAGGATATAACTGTATGTATGGTTAAGTGTGTAAGATGAATGACCATATTACTGTTTTGTTAGATCATGGAGCAGAACTATTAACAGTCTCATTGTTTGAATGTGTACTTTGTATGTTTTAACTTTGTAACTTGAATAACTATTTCTAAGATGACAGTATGTAAGTTATTAAGTAATGATTTCTTAGTGTTTTTTGTTCTTTTTTTTCTCCTTGGAATTTTGTATTATTGCTACCCTTTTTTCTGTTTTGTTTTGTTTTCTGTTTAAATAAAATTAAAAAAATAAAATCAAATATATTGCTACTTATGTATTTTCACAATCAGTGTGACATTAATGCTTTAAGATTTTTATTTCAGTCAGGATATTGAGGTGGAAAAAAAAGCAATGCTTCTTATCAGAAATTTAATGATTTCATTTCATCAATTAAGTTCTAAGGAGAAATATAATAGAAAAATTTCATGTATATTGCTTTGCAAAATGTAATAAGTGTATGTTGCACAGTTGTAGCATTTGCTCAAAAAATTGTGAATGCTAAGCATTATAGGCAAGATGCAAAAACATTAAAAAGTCAAGACAATCTTCATGATGTTAAGTAGGCTTGGTCCAGCAAGGTTACAGAGTCATACATAAAAAGTATAACTTAAAAGATGGTGGAATAATTGAAAATCATCATTGGACTAGATTAAAGAAGGAAGTTAGTTTCCAGGTCACATTTTCCAAAGAAGATAAAATTTAAATTGGGTAAAGTAGTCTGCTGAGCTATAGAAGAATTATGGATTTTTAAAGCATTTTAGATAAAGAGATTACTATTAGGAAAAGTTGACATGCATGTGTTATTTGTCAAACAGCAGATTGTGTGTCAACAGCATAGTACTCTTGTTGGATAAAGGAGAGGTAAATTAAGAATTGATAATTACAGGTACTGGGTAATGGACTCATGATGATTTATTATATTGCTCTCCATGATTTCTAAATCTTTAATAATGACATCTGATATATATGTATGTGTGTGTGTGTGTATGTGTATATATATATATATTTTTTTTTAAGTAAATGCTAACTTTAGCTGACACCCATTTGTTAAATGACAAACATCAGGAGCTGACTCAGACTGACAGACCTAGATATGAGCATCTCAAGAGTAAATAAAATTACATTTATACATAAAAAGATTCAGAAGTGCATTCAAGACGTATTCATAGCACACTATTGTAGATGGTACACTCACGGACAAAGAGTCACACAGGAACTCCTGAAATCCCACCTAGCGCCTGCCCTCAGTTGAGCCCTGGCTTACTGAATCCTCTGCAAGCATGTGCTTGAGGCTACATAGTCTGAACCAGGTAGCAGCCAGTCAGTATTGTTTGGGTGCAGAAAGTAACATACTACCAAGTTCAGGAGATCATCATTCATCAGTCTGTGCTGACTTTCAGCCTGCCTAAGTCAACCTGTCCCCAAAATACGACAAATTACCAGAGTCCAGAAAATTACTATTGAAGAACTAGAAGAGGAAGAGTTTATTGTATTCCTCAGAAATTCTAGACTTCATGCTAACAAGTATATATACTATAGTTAAGATTTAAAACTGACATTAAAAATGTATATTGGATATAACTACATAGTCAGAGAGGTTGACAATACAAAAAGCCCTGGAAAACAGTCACCTTTGAAACCTTTGAATGAAGCCTATGACAATAAAAAAGGATTTCATTTCATGAGTATTTAATCACCTAAACCTATGAAGCAGTTTTTGAACAAACTTCTAAATTAATAGTGAGCACATATTACCCCTCAGAAATTAAATCCTATTTTATGCAAACCTGGCAGAACATTATTGATTGCTTGGTTCCATGACCTTATGGGATACAAACATAAGATAGGAATTTTTAAAAATTTTCTTTGTTTTAATAACATGATCTTCTTGTGTGATGCTAGATGTTGAAAAGCCACTGGTATTGTGGGCCAATTTCAGTGTTATGAAATATAGTATTTGTGTAACTTATCAAACATGTTGACACATGTACTAGAATTATAGTAAGTCTAAGAAATTATGAAATATAATTATGTTAGTAAAAGAATTATTGCAAGTTTCAAAGTTTATATTCAAGTCTAACTCAGTGTTGCATGTACAATTAATCTTTGGAACATTGAAGAATTCCTCTGGGCAATGGTCCACATTATAAAATCAACATAATGTTTAATAGGCTTTTTTACACTGAAGAAGCCCAGGAAATAAAATTCACTGCACAATTGGGCATATGTGCTATGGAGGATTTTATCTTCTCTTTAAGCATGAAAAATTGTTCACCTTGTCATGCAGAGTGGAAAGGATTAGTAGTAGATTCTACTATGTAAATCCTAATACAAAGCTCACAGCTTTAATATTTGTAAAAATATTTATGTGAATTGCAAAGCATTTAAATAAACCTTAACTTTTCCAAGCATAACATCAAGTTAAAACAATATTCATATTATAATATTAAAATCAAAACTGAAATTGTTCATATATATCTTTCAAAATACCCTAAAATGCAGAGTACTGCACATGGTTTCATAGAAAAAGATCTAAAGTTGTATTAAATCATCCTGAATACTATCATTTTATTTTCATGTAGAAGGCTTAAAATAATATGTAATATCTTTTATAAACAACTTGCAGAGATGAATGTTTCTGTTTATTTATGCTAAAATATAGAGAAGTATTTTGGGCCTACTTTGCACCAAAATATCTGATAGTTCTATTTTGTAAAATTTGCTAAATGAGCAATATTCCTTTCAAAAATTGCATAATAGAAAACACATTCATAGTCAACCATAAAGTAAAGATACATTTCATTAAGGAATTTAGTTGCCATGATTTACTACTATGCTAATGTATATGCAAGTCAACAGAATACTTTTTATTTTTAAATTTTTTTGAGACAAGTTATTGTAGATAGAATGTTGGACAAACCCCTTACCCCCACCTCTTCTTTGTCATATGGTAGGGGTTTTTTAAATTATTCTAATGAATGTGGTCCATCTTGTATAAAAACCTTAGTGTCTGCTACTTGATATGCATAGGAATTCAATTAGATGTTTAATTACATTTTAACATGAGTTCCAAACAGCTGGTTAATTCCCTTGTTTCTGATTAAAGAGATTACAAAAACCAAAATTTAACATGACATTTACGTAGAACTCTAAAAAGAAACATTATTAATAACATTGAGGCATTGACAAAATGCAAGAGATTTTTAACACTGGGGAAAACTATTTCTAAAAAAATGAAGCATTTTTAACCAGACAGAGGCAGGAGAAGAAAATAGAAAACAATTGTATGAATGTTAGCAATTTTCCTGGGTAGATTCTAGAAAGCTGTCTGATAACACTGGATAAAACAGTGTGCAGTTTCTGTGTCATGGTGTCCCAGAGTTAGCTCATAATATTCTGTTGAAGTTAACCAACAGTGACTATTTGAGTAACGAGCCAATGACTAAGTTAGCAAAGTGAACACACCCTTTATGGGACATTCATTTTTTTGTGACAGCATCTATTATAATATGATTTAATTCTTACAATGAAAAAAATGACTCTTTTCAGGCATATTTAGTGGTATCAAATAAAATATAAATCACTTAAATCTATTTATCATACTTTGCTAAGTATTCCTGTATCACCTGTAGTTTTCATTTGTAATTATAACATCCTCAGAAATGAAAAGATAATACTTTTGTGTAAAGCAGACTAGCCAGTCTTGACCACTGTGATACATCTTCCTTAAATAAAACAAATACATTAAATCTATCCTAACTCTCTCAGGCACAAAATTTTTAGTCTCTGAAGAACAAAAGCTATCCACCATAGGTGGTTAGAGTGTTTCCTAAAAACATGCAATGTGTAGAATATCTGACTTCTATTCATGATATTTGTTTTAATGAGAGTTTATAAAAGAAAGTTTATTAAAGTTAGGTTATTTAGATAATAAGAAAGAGACTTAAAGATCAGTAGAACAAATGTCCACTATGGTTCTTTATAAATGTTAGGTTGGTTTTACCATTAATTATTTATTGAATGGTAGCCAGCTTTCAGAAATATAAACAAATGAATTATAAATAATATTCCTCACATCATATTTAAAGAAAAAAGAAATAGAGACTTTATAATGTTGTCTGGTTGCCCAACAGACATTAATACCTGTCTAAATTTGAAGTCCTCTGTCTCCACGCCCTATGCTCTTTCTACTCCATAGTTTTATTAAGCAATTTTAGATGGCAGCAAAGATTAATCATTTTTATTAGTTGAAAAAAATTTATATCAGCATTTTAAATCCATGAGATTGCTTCTTGGAACAACACTTTTACAGATGTAAATTTCTAGTACACTTGATTAATCAGCAATGCATTATAATTTTACAATTGTTGCCTTAAAATTCTTCATTACATCTAAACACTTCCATGGGCTGGAAATACTTACATTTCATAAATCAATTCATACATCTGAGCTGATCCAAAACGAAATCTATGTAGAATTTAATGAAATATGGTGAGCTGGTTCTGTAATCTCTCTGCATAAAGGAAAGCAGAACTTACCACATTTCCACTCATTGATAGAGGATGAAGAGCAGGATTGAAACATTCCATAAAACTACAGCACATGGCCTTTGTCCAAGAATAATCAAATGGACAAATAGGACTTGGAATAGACCATAGTATATTATACATATATATGCTTGTATGTGTGTGGTTGTATTTGTGGATGTGTTTATGCACACACATTAGTTTGGAAAGCTATCTCAGCTATATACCTGGCATGTGAACAATAGTTAAAGCAATCTTCAAAGGAAAGAGAGTCCCACATCACCTCTATTGTTTCTTTTATGTATTCATGTCGAGTTATTTTGAAACAGCATGTAACATTTTAAAAGTATAGAAACGTGTGTTGCTGTGACTGTGTGTAATGGTGTACATTTTAAGGACATCATGATAATAGGGAAATTAAGACAGAGAACCAAGAAAAGGCAAATATTTAATCTTAGTACCTTAATAAGTATTTTTGCATGCACAACAAATACATTTAAATATAGATCCTTAAAATCTATGGAGAACTCTCATAACTGGAAGAAAAGTTGACATTTCAAGTGAGGAAATCTAGGTTGCAAACTGTTTCTCTTGTTCTCATAACTTTCCCTTCCAGTCAAAATGGCTTCCAAAGCTCTTGTCAGCATATTTTAACATGTCAATATTCACATAAGGAATGGCAGGATATAAATCTCCTGCATGTCTTTTATTACATAAAACAATGTAGATTTCTGAGAAATCACCAACCTGTTTTTCCTAAAATTCTACTGCTTAGAATTGACATCAATATCTTTAACTTTGCTACAAAGAGAGAACAGGAAAGGAAATAGCTACAAATTTCAATGTGTTATTCAAATTCAATCACCAATAAGAGTATAGAGCTGTGATTGCATAGGAACCCAGAAGTTCCAAATGCATGTTCATTACTTTAACATACTCTTTGGGGAAGAAATTCCCTAGTTCCCTTCTTATAAACTCAGTAGCTCATACTGAAATATGCTGTCCTAATTATCATGTTACCTTAGTTATATGCAACTTTAGAGGAGGAATAGCTGCAGCTTGTTGTGAAAAAACTTGTCATCAGCCTCTACATTAAAATTTCTTTTCAGACTTTCATAAAAACATGCACTGATTGATTAGAATTTAGGAATATATCCTGTATTCCTGAAATGGATAACAATCTGTTTCCCATCTCCAAGAATGATTGTAAAAAGGGAGTGTTTCCCTAAATGTCCCAAATCAGAAGTGAAAACACAGTAAATCTTCCCGTCCTTTGTTAAGTTTGAGAAATGGTGGTGGATTATAAGGTGGAGGTTTAGAGAGTCACATGGACTGTTACTGAGGGTAAATTATGCAAAAGATGATTTCGTCTAGCATTAATCTAGATATAACATAAATAAGCACTATAATGGATCATAAGAAACAAATATCATACAAATTGGGAAAAACTAAAGAAAGAACCAAGTGACAAAGTAAGCAGAGGCATGACTAGAAGGGGGTGTTGGCAGTAAAGCTTCAGTTACACCATGCATTGCTGAGGGAGTCAAGTGCAGAGCGAACAGGGAGTCGTGGTTAGCAGTTCAAGGGGAGGTCAGGTGAGTGCCTCAGGATGAGATTCAAATTCTATTTGGAGACAGGAAATCTGGGAGCTTAATTTTTAAAATAGCCTTAATAAATCTGCCAATAGATGGATTGGCTGTTTGATGAGAGAACAAGAGCCCCCGAGGCTGAGACCGATCCGTGAATGTGCTGCACATTTAGTTATTTTGAAACCTGTCCAAAAGAAAGCGCTGGAATGAAAGAAATTACGATTTCCTATGTTGGACAAAGCCCCAAGTAGCAGCATGTATTCTTCTTCTCCATAAAACAGAGTTATTTGCAGGCTCTGTCTGAGGACAAATAAAATGTTCAGAAAGCCTCACTTTCTTGATCTTAGCTGAGTAATGTAGAAATCCCTACCAGAACTTTGACAAAACTAACCAGTGATGACTGGCAGGACATCTAGGAACTATCGTAGACAGTGCCAAATATGCTTTATATAAAAACAGTAGAGTATTAGTTTTCTCTTTCTGTGTTGACAAAATACTTGAAGTTTATTGACTTACAGGAAAAACAAGTTTATTCACTTGAAACTCCATAGGTCAAAATTCAAACACGACCCTCACAGGACTAAAATCCAGGTCTGCAGAGCAATGCCTCATTCTACAAGCTCTCAACTTTTCTAGTTTCTTGAACGTTTCCATGGACTAATGGATCCCTTTCATCTCCAAGTCCACGGACAACTGAGGCTTTCTCCCATCTCATCACCCTGACTTTCAGTTCTCTACCTCCTTCTTCTGTCTTTAAGACCTTTATGAGCACACTGACCTTGCCCAAATGATTCAGTATAATCTCCCACTTTAGGGTCATTTTGTTAGCAATCATTTTTCCGATTTCTATCATAAATTCCATTTTCTTTTTAACTTATGTACTGATTCCAGGATTTGGGAGGGGGAGAGATTTCCACAGTAGAAAAGCTACCAAAGTATGAAACTCTCTTTCATATCTTTCCTTGAAATTCGAGTAGAAGATGGTAAACATAGCTGAGTCTTCATATTCAAATATATTTCTGAAGCAATTCCAAGTTAATTAAAATAGATTGATAATTAGAGGCAGGGTAAAATGTGTTCAGTTCAACCAAACTCAGAAATTATTCTGTCTTCAGAA
>PVJX010010462.1:0-56942 GCA_004027295.1 Dolichotis patagonum
ATATCATACTATAGTGATACATGTATATGGCAGGAAAATTTACTATCACTAAAGTCTGGGGACAGCCTACAAGCTGGCTAACAGATGAATGAGTAAAGAAAACGTGGCATGTATTCACAGTGGAATATTATGCTACCACAAAGAAGATTGAAAGCTTGTCATTTGCAGAAAATATTGGAACTTGAGACCAATATTTTGTGATATGAGCCAGGCTCAGAAAGTTTGTCTTATATATAAACCTAAAATGAAAATAAGTGAATAAAATAAAAAAGAGGTGATAGGGAACTAGAAGGTAGACTCTTGGAGGTGGGGAAAGAGCCAAGGTTAGAGAGTGAGAGTGAGGGGGTAGAGGGATTGAAAATGATCTAGTTCAGGGATCAATCCTCAAAATGATATCATTTTTCTGTATTACGCACATGCAGCAAAGAAAAAAAATAACAGGATATGTAAAAATGGCTCCTATGCCTAGTCAAGCTCCCAGCTGGCTGAGTCACAATCCTACTCTGAGTGGCCCAGTGCCCCTCCTCTCTGCCATGTCCTGACTGTTGTGGTTGGACCCTGCAGCTGCTGGTGTAGCCTGGATACTCAGCAGGGGGTCAGCAGCTCCCAAGTCAGCTATGCTTTCTCTGCGCTTCCAGCCACTCTGTCTCCATCACCACCTCCGCTCTGCCTTCCCCCAGACCAGGTGGTGTTAGATTCTCATAGGAGCCCAAACCCTCTCATGGGAGCTGGCATTAGATTCTTACAGGAGCCCAAACCCACCAACCACAGGAGGAACCCAGGTTGCACACTCTGAATCATCCCTGAATCCTCCCCTGTCCCTGTGTCTGTGCAAAAATTGTCTTCTGTGTAAGTTGTCCCTGGTTCCAAAAAGGCTGGGAACCAGTGACATGGAAGATTCTGGAAGGCACTGGCTCGATATCAGCTTCAAGCATCATCAGTCAGTTCTGAGTGCATGAGTGAGCTGGCTGCATTCTGCACATCTGAAACAAGTGTCTAAGTTACGGTCCACAAGAGGTCAGCATCCTTGGTGAAAGGAGGAGGAACCCAGGGCAGAGAGGTCAGTCAGCTCCTCAGTGTCACACAGTCAGTAACAGAGATCCAAGTGCAGTCCAGGCTGGGAGCTAGCAGGGGGTCTCCGTGCAGTCCCCAGCCTTCTGCTGCTGCCCCTGCCCACACTGATGTGGCACCAGCCTGCCGCTGTTCAGTTTCCTCATCCCTGCTTCCCACACTGTCTCTGTAAATCCTACTCTTGGAGGCTGTTACGACTTATGTCTAGGTGTCCCCCAAAGCCTCTATGCTCATAGGTAGGGCCTTTGGGAGTGACAGGATCATGGGTGTGTGATAACGGATTAGTCCACTGATTGGATGAGCATAGTTCTGGGTGCGGGTGGTGCCAACCAGTAGGGGTGTAGGCTGGATGGGGTTAAAAGGAAAAGAAGAAGGAAGGCTTGCTGCTTCCTTCCTGCCTGCCATGGACTGTTTCCCCTCTGCCATGCCGCCCTGCCTTGGAGGCAGGCAACTGTGGGCTCTACAAACTGTGAGCCAAAATAACCCTCTCCTCCTTTAACTTGTGGTTGCTTGGTATGTTGTCACAGCAATGAGAAAGTAACAAAGACAAAGGCCAAGTAACCACATACAGATGTCTCTTTTCAGCCTTGGTCATAAGTGAAACCTGCAACTATCTGTTCACTACTCTGCAGACTCCAGTTATATCAAGTTAGCTAGAAAAGCTCTTTTTTTATCCTGCCTAGAACTGACTCAGAATCTTTCTGCACAACTAATTAAAAAGTGCACTAAAAATAAAGCCGCCCTCAGTATTAAAGTGGCAAAAAATAAATACAATGAGAATAAAATGAGCTCCCATCTCCACACAATAACAGCCATCTCTTGTGATTCCAGAAGGAAAATTGCTTTTTTCTGTCTTCCTTGTAGTTATCCTTTTTTAAAAATAATTGCCCAAGGAGAAAGGGAATGTGTGGAGTTTGTGTTTGTTGGGGCTAAGCGACAATCCCTCTGAATTCTTTAATTATGTGTGTACATTGGTTAAAAGAGATTTCATGGCTCTGGACACATGATAAGAGTTTTGAAAGTTTTTAAAAAGTTTTAAGATTTATGTGAATTGCAATAAGACATTTCTATGAAGATGGGTTTTTAGCTCGTTCAAATTAAGCCTTAAGAACTAAAACAAACATTAGCTATAAAAATATTCTGAATCTAACTTCTACCCCAGTGTGCAGAGAGCTGGAAGGAACATTACTACCACCTTCCAGGGAATAAGAGATGGGCTTATTTCAAATTCATTGCAGGGTTTAAAATTGTTAGAGATTGCAAAGGTAGCAACGCGTAGAAAATCTAAACAGGGAAATGGGCACTGGGGCTCACCTTGGTAGATATACCTGGGCAAGAGTTCAGGGGGAAGAGCTAACAGACTGGTCAGATAAGAATGTGGGCTGACAGACAAAAAGAAGACCCTTGAAATTGGGGTGCACACCCTCCTGCAGGTATTTTATATACACTTATATAAGTCAATTTCCCAATGCTGAGACAGGATACCTAACACACACAACATTAAAGAGATGAGGTTTAGGTCATAGTTTCACTGGGTTTGGTCCATGGTTAACCGGTGCAAGACAGAAAAATCATGGTGAAAGTGTCTGGGGGAGGAAAGATGCTCACTCTATGGTGACCAGGAAGTTGAGAGAAGGAAGGAGTCAGGGACAAGAATGTACTCTTCCAGGTCACACCTCCAGTGACCTGCTCCCTTTAACAGACCCTGCCTCCAAATATAAGGGACATTTTGTATCTAAAGCATAAGAATGCCTTATGACTCTCATCATCCCGGTGAGGGGACTCACTAAGACCTGAGTGAGGAGATGTGGCAACAGAGAAACTATGTGGGAAGGGTAGGACCTCTGCCCCATTCTCCTCATCCCCACCGCCAACAGACAGCCCTGACCTGCAAGGTTGTGGCATTCATGTCTGCTGCCTATGGCACTGTGAACTCTGCCAAGGGTTGGAGAAGGAGTGGGGGAGGAGGAGGGTGAGTTATTTATCCCATAATGGCAGACAGGAAAGAGCAGGAGAACTTATGTGACTATGCTCCAAGGAACCAGGGACCAGGAGCAGCAAGGTCAAGCCCTAATCAGAATTGCAGAGATGGTTCTTCATTGCCTCAACTCTACACTCAAGCCAAGAAGATTCTGGTAACAAACAGCGCTGAATATTATTGAGGCAGGGAAAGAAGAATGTGGAAAGGGGCCAGTTACCTTTCCTGCCACTGATAGCCACAACCTAAAGGAGGATTGGACTCATGGTTTCAGGAGGTTTAGCCCATGGTTAGCTGTGCCAAGACAGGAATAATATGGTGGATGGGCTGGTGGAACCAAAATGCTCAGTTCAGGGAAGCCAGGTAGCAGAGCAGGGGACAGAGACAAAGAGGAAGTGTGTGTGGGCAGACATAGACCCTAATGTCACCCTTTGTGATCCACCAGACATATTTGAAAGTGTGCTTTACTAATCTCCCAAGTGACTTCCAAACCAATGAAGTTGAGACAATTAAACTAATCACCACAGGTCTTTTCTGAAACAGCACAAATGGAAAGATCAGAACTCAGAATTGAACAGATACTACCCTGGTAAGCCCCAGACACAAAATGTATGTATGGAATTCAAAGACTGCTACAGGTAGAACAGTAAGTTTCAAACCCTGCCCAATACCTGAATAGGATAATGCAGACCCCCAAACTAAGGACCCAGCAAATCAGTGATCATTTCTAGACCTAAAGCTAATATTTGAATCTCTAGTGTTCCACGCCTTGTGTCTTGATATCAACAAAAAGTCATAGGGTATAAGAAAAGGAAAGAAAGAACAGCATACTACTCAAGAGAGCAATCATCAAACCCCAGGTTCTATGTTCAGAGCCTATGTAGGAATTATCTCTCAGGGAATTCAAAAGAATGATGATTGATATGTGAGGACCAAGATGGTCTCACTAGTGGATGCTACCAGTTATTTAAGGGAGAAATAAGACCAATTCCACACAACTTCTTCCACAAAGTAGAAAACAGAAGACTTCCAAACTCATTTCACAGGGTTAGCTTCACTCTACTACCAATGTAATGATACTACCAAGAGATAGAGCTGTATACCAATGGTCTTCATGAACACAGGTGCAACAATCGTGGAGAAAACATCAGAAATCAAACTCATCAATGTATGAAAGTATAATACAGCACAGCCAACAATGCTTATTTCAGGGATGTAAAGCTGGTGGAGCACTTCAAATTTTTTGTGTAATTCACTTACAGAATAAGAAGAGAACCATATGGCCATCTCAATAAGGTATGCGAAATCATTTGGCAAATTTGAATACCTGCTATGTAAACTTCAGCAACTTAGGGGTAGATGGAGATTTCTTTCACCCAATAAAAAGTGTCAGAATCTAATGCAGATTGAAACAAATTAATCTGAATTTAAAATTTGTGATATAACCTTGAGGTAGGGGGTGTGGGATAAAGTGGCTGCTCTAAGGACCTTTGGAGGATGACATTTTGCCTGAATATTATAAAGAACAAAAAAGAACTGCTCGGGGAAGGAGGTTAGAATGAGGCTGGTGTTGCTGCGTTAGATTTAGAGATATGAATATCGGCTTTGGTTTGTGTTGATGTGTGGTGATTGTGTGCATGTAGATGTGTACAGCTATTGTGTACAGCTAGGTAGACTCGGAAGTAAAATATGTATATTGTTAAAGGAGTAAATATTCTGTAAAAGAAGCAAATACTCTGAAGCCTTTTGAAAATGGTAGGGAAGATTTTATTTAAGACTATTGTCATAAGGGTGAGATTGGGCTCAAGTCTGAATACAGCAAGCACACCTGGGAATTTATAACCAATGAACAGAGCAAGGTGTCAGTGAGTGGGAAATTAATGGGAGACATACAGGATGGCAAGATTCTGACTAAAATGATCTAATAGCGTCCTTGGTAAAGGCAGGTCAAGACCCTAGACCCCAGAAGAGAGGGGGCGGGAAACTTGACGGGATAACAGCAGCCATCACATATCAAAGGGTCCCTTCCGTGAGAGTCCTTCTTAAAACTGGCCTGATCACGAGGAGACCCCAGAGGAAGCGTGGTCCAGGAGACAGCCCTGGTCAGTGCATGGCTCATGGACTCACATTGGTACACAGATTTCCACCTCGCTCTTCAGAGAAGCTCTGGAAGCATAGCCCAGGAGCCAGGAGCACACCTCGGCCCACAGCTTGGCAAATGGAACCTCAACTGTTTGCAGAGGGGGCAGATGCTAGGTCTGCAGATAAGAAACAAGAAACGAATGCACCAACATAAAAATGACTAAATAAATAACTAAATAAGTAGGAGGGCAGGGAACAAATATTTCTTGCAGAAGAATTCTAATAAATACATATAAAATAAATAAAAGAGATGAAACTCCCTAGTGAAACAACACAGCTACAATAGCTGAGGTAGAGATGAAATGATAAATTCTAAAATGAATGAGTGGAAGTTTAAGGTCAAATGACACGCTTTCACAGGCTCCAAATGTCTCCCCTCAAAATTATTAGTTGTTACAGTGTTTGAACATCAGACCACAAATGGTTTGCTATTCCTCCTCCCGAAGGCGAAGTGTCACTACTCTCCCCTTGGACGGCCGTGGGAGTAGTGAGTGGCTTTTAAGAGTCAGAGAAAGGAAAGTCAGACACCACCTTTGTTGAGTGATTAAGGTTAACGTCACCAGGAATCAGTCATGCTGATGTCACACGCTTCCAATATATATGATGAGGCATCTTCCCTTCTTGTGTCCTCCTTCCAAATCCATAGCATTGGTCTGTAAGAATACATTTCACAGAGCCAAATTCTGCATTAGCCTGCAAAATTCCTGATCAAAACATCAAGGCCATGAAGCAGAAGGAAGGACAGGGATGCTGTCACCAACGAGAGGAGACCAAGGAGACGAGGACTAAATGCACCCTGGTATCCTGCACTGGATCCTGGAACCAAAGACAGGAGATCAGTGGGAAACTTGGGAATTTCCATAATTAATTATAGAGAGCCCTTTCCTGTCCTCATCGTGGTCCAGGAAGCTTGTATTTGTAATCCCATGAAAAAGTTATTGGACTTCTAGTGAGTTAATTTCAAGCAACCACTTCCAGTGCAATCCACAGTGACAAAAACACTAAGACATATCTATAATTATGGGTGGCCAAGGAGTCCTAAATCTGGCCAGGATGAAGGTTCATTGGAACAAAGTTCTCGACCCAGGGCCTAACCCAGATTTTAGCAATTAGTGAAGAGTGACATGAGGTTGAGTGACTGTGACTATGGCGGGAAACACGTGAGTACTGTGAGCTGGGCTGGGTGGGAGGCCTGAACACAGCTGTGCAGCACACAGGGAGAACGATGTGCAGAGAGACCAATCTGCATAACACAATTGAGATAGCATCTAATGTTTAGGGGTCGGTGCTTCAGCTCTGATGTGCAAACGTTCCTGGGAAGTCACAGCCTCTTATCTTGAGGCTCCATCCCAGTTGACAGCCCTGGAACCATGGCTCTTTCTTTCTACCCAGCTCAACCATGTTTTGGGAGTTGCAGGGCAGGGAAACAGTGACTGTCACCTAGCTTCAAAGATTACACATCAGCCCCTCAGTTGCCCCTATTGACATTGCTTAGAGCCAATTGAAAGGAAAAGGAAATAGCCTAGCTGTATGAGATAGAACCAGGTTTAGCCAAATGGAGGTAACTGCTCTTTGTTTAAAGAGAGTCATTTGGGTGGTCCTCCACAATTAATGGTATTGTACCAACGTTAATTTCTTAATTTTGATAAATGTGCCAAGGTCTCAGAATATTAGAGGAAGCTAGACATCTTAGTCTACTTGGCTGATATAAGAGATTGTGTAATTTATAAAGAACAGAGATTAATCCTCCCATGGTTCTGGAGGATGAGGTATCAAAGAAAAGGAGCTGGCAGGTTCAGTCTCTGGACCCAAGATAGCACGCTGGTGTCACTTCTTTGGGGTGAAGGGACACTGTGTCTTCAGATGGCAAATGTGGAAGGGTAAGGGACAGAACACCAAGGCCTGAATTTCCTTTTTATAATGGCATTGGTCCATTTGCAAGGGATCTAAATACCTCCCATTAGGGCTCTCCTTCCAACACTGGTACATGGGGCATTAAATTTGCAACACAGGAAATTTGCAGAATGTGTTAAACTATTGCAGTGTGCAAAGGACATATAGAAAACTTAGGACTATCTTTGCAGATTTTCTGCCAATCTTGAACTATTTTCAAATTAAAAGGTTAAAATGAGACACAAAACTCCTCTACAGAAAGACTAGAAGGAGGTAAACCCCCTCCTTTGAGCCAGCCAGAGCATGGGCCTTGGGCCGAGGAGAGGAGAACAATCACCCTCCCTCCGGTGAGCAGCCGCCTGATCCAGAGGAACTGTATTGTTTGATTGACTTTGCAAGCCTAAAGACGAGCGGCTATTTAGAGGACAACAACATGCAATATAGGAACTATTGTAATTCCTTCCTGTCTTACCACTGTTTTGATTTGTCTTATTGCTGTTTTATTCCTTTTAAAATTAGAAAAAAAGAGCAGAAGTTACAGATAAAAGATGGTCAACAGGGCAGGGGTATTTCTGGAGCACAGCTTTGGCACCAGGAGACATTCCTTCAGAATCTTTACTCTTACCCTCAAGTGTCCCCTGTGCCCATGGCAGAGGCCTGCACCCCTCAGCTTGTTCATGTACCATGGGAATAACACAGCTCCCCCAGAGGGCTGTCCAGGAGATGAGACTCAAGCGCTGGTGCAGGTTTTTCAAGGTTAGATGAGACTCGCCTGTAGAGGCCACCATGGCACATGCACAGATGTCACATGATCATCTCCCGGTTCCAGCCTCTGAGGATCTTCAGAAGCCCTTCCCATCTCCTCACTGGACCCTGCTGCAAACAGAATTGGACTGTCTTGATTACTTTTCTCTCATCGCTGGGACAAAACTCCTGACACCCAAAATGAAGGAAGGAAAGGTTTATTTAGCTCACTGTTTGTGGAAGTTTCAGTCAATAATCAGCTGGCTCCAAGGCAGGGTGGCATGGCACTGGGGCAACACTTCAAGGCAGCAGTCACAGCAAAGGCAGCCAGAGCGAAGATGGGGCAAGCCTCTTCTCCTTCCTTACATTATACACAAGCCACCATCACTCCAGGGCGGGTGTAGCACTTGCAAAATTTCTGTGCTCTCCTCTTGCACAGGATGAAGATATTTATAAAGTAAGGATCCTGGTTCCCTGCTGAGTCTTTCAGCTAAACTCTAAACTTCTCAAGTTGACACAATGCATCAACCATAACACTGACATACAGGAGCTGAGCATCAGCGCTCCTTCGATGGCTCAGTGTCCATTTGCTATCCTCTGCTTTGTATCAGAAATGAGTTGACAAGGAGACCCCACTTCACAGGTAAGGCCAGACAGCTTTTAAATACACGTGGAGAGTTCCTGTGTAAGGTGGTGATGGTGCAGAGCCTTGAAAGCCCCTGAGAACCGTAGCTCCCACTCAAGATGAGCTTGGTGGTTGCACAAGGTTTGCGGAGAGTCGGGCTTTGGCGCAGAGGAGCCGGGGTTCACTCGGGGCACCACACTGGCCAAGCCCCTAGCTCGCATCCTGCGCAACTGGGCAGACACCGCCTGTCACGGTCTTGCGATGAGCAGCAGTGAGTAGGTGCAGGGTAGGTCTGGTGAGCAGGAGACCCTCAGGGTCTTCTGTTCTTCACCATCCCAGCCCACCAGGACTCGAAAATCCAAAGAACCTTCTTTCTGGATTCCAGGTCTTTGCGTCTGATGCCAGGACAGGCGCTGCTGAGTGGAGAGAGAGACAATTCTCTACGCTTTGAGAAGGAAACGAAATGCAATGTGGCCACTCTAGGGATGGTGGGGACAGTGGCTGCTGGGGTTCGAGGAAGGACCGTGGTGGAGGCGTGGAGGGGCTTCCGGCCTCAGCACGTGCTCCTCCTGCACCATTCTGGAAGTCGGTTACCTGTCGCGCTGTGATCTCAACACTGCGCGGCATTTTTAGCTTGCAGCACAGTCCCTGGGGTAGCGTTGGTGGTCCGTTAGAGCTCCCTCGATTGATTTGTCTAATTTGAATACTCCTGTTATTCTGGAAAACAACATGGTTGAGATTTTGATATTTATCTTGGGAGAAGATCATATTTAGAAATTGATCAGTCTCTGCTAATTGGGCAGAATGGGCTCTTTTCTTTGAAATCTGATTTCAATACACCTTCCCTTAGGGAGCTCTTATTAGCACATGACATTTCGTTGTTATGTGCTGGCCTTTCCCCAATTATGTTCTGCTGCTAACAAATGCATTTATGTTTCATTTCAAACGGAAAGCTAAACGGCAAAGCGCTGTCTCGGTGTGGGAAGCATCATGCCGCCTGTCAGTGAAAAATAACTGCCAGATTGAACAGAAACGTGAGAGATAGGGGGAAATCCTCCCTCAGCCAAAGTTATCGATGGTTTGGAAGAGATCACAGCGATCCCTTTATTAACCAGGAATTCTCCCTGGTCTGTAAGGGCAGAGGTTATTACACCCACTGTGCAGATGAGAAAATCAAGTCTTCTCTGAGCAGAGTGACTTGCTGACCTTTGAGTCAGGACAGAACTCAAGTCCAGCTCAGAGGTTCCCTGGTCACTCAGGAAAAAAGCCCTGGCTCTGTGGTTAGCTTGTGAAATCTTAATTCCCTGCTCTGTTGTTAGTATGCTTTGCAGTGCATTGCCTTCATTTCTCTATCTTATGGAAAACCTCATTAATAGATTTTTGCTGCTCATTCTTGTGGGTGTGTGATGTCAATAGACTTGAATACAGCTGAAATAATTGGGCTGTGGGGGCTCTGCACTGGGAGTTTGCTGTTAAGTCAGCTGTCACCAACTCTTCATGAGTTTGAGAGAACCAAACCATGCAAAGGATCTCCCCCACTCCTGCTTACCTTTAAATCATGCAGCATCAGCATATTAACAGGTAATCTCACAGAATGCTAATTTTGTCATTTGGAATCTAAATAATGAGCAGCACAGCTTGGGAACTGCTTGAATTTCATTTCTCTTCATTCAGTCTAACCTTTTATTAGAAAAGGTCTACGTGAAAATTTCTCAGATTGCTTATCTAATGGATTGATGCCCTGACTCATCCATCCATCCACACACACTCCATGCATACATCTATGCATCCATCCATCTACTCATCCACGCATCCATCCTATCCATCCATTTATGTATGCATGCATCCATCCACCAGTCCATTCATTCATCCACCCACTAAGCCAGCCATCCATCCATCCATCCATCCATCCATCCATCCACCCATTCAGTCAGCTTCACTGTCCATCTGCTCTGTACCCAATACCAGCCATGTGCTTTGGAAAAGAAAGGTCAACAGTAGAATTTCTGCCTGAATAGATCAAGCTTGCTGATAATGGACAGAGGATGACACGACACTGAAGGGGCTTCTGACAATCACAGGAAGTCCTGGCAGCCTTGCGTGGGATGGGGTCAGAAGTGTCCTCCAACTGAGATAATTGAGGAAAAGATTGTTGGCCAGTAGAGGCCTCCAGACCCTGGCAGAGCAGACTCAGAACACAGGTTTTCTAGTTCCTGGGGAATTTTTAAGTCCTTGGTGCCTGCACGGGCTCTAGCAAAGAAATCCTGGCGTAGCCAAGGGTGGAGGCTGGGATTCGGATGCTGGCCTCAGGTATGCCAGGGACAAGGTGTGCAGACCGCAGGATGCGGGAGGCTCTGGAGATGTAGGGGGTCAGAGAAAGGGGTGAAGAGTTGGGCAGAGTGAGAGCCAGGAAAGCCTGATCCTGAGTTAAGAAGGTTGGGCGTTAGATTTGGGTCACGGGGAGATACTGAAGGGCTTTTAGCAGAGTATGCTGGGCTCACATCCACTTTTAAAAGGCTTAGGTGGGCAGCAGTTAGGCAGAGGGAGCGTGAGGGAGGAGCGGTTCCCAGGAGGGGCAGAGAACAGTGGATGTGTGTACCACAGCTCAGGGCAGGTGCCAGGCAGCGAGAGCTGTGGGATCAGGAGCCGGGCTAGATGCACAAGCCCAGGGCATGGGGCCGGGGTCGCTCCCTGGCTTTTGCTGCTCGCAGACTGTGTGACCCTCTGCAGCCCAACTCCTCATCTGTCAGACAAACCCAGACCTCCCTAGTGTCCCTTCTCACAGACTAAGGAGGTGACACAGTCCTAAAGCGAGGCAGGGCGATGTGCGAATGGCAAACTGCGCCAGGAGGGTCTGTTATGATTATTTCAACCTAGATTTGCAGGCCAGGGCCCATGGACCACAGTGTGGTGCGCTGCCCGTTTTTATAAGCCGGGTTTTGTGGTATCCCAGATGGCTCATGCCCCCCACAGCTGCCTTCACCCGCGAGAGCAGAGTTGAGCTGCTGCGTTAGACATACTGTAGTTACCATCTGGCCCCTTTTTGAAGTTTGCTTTCTGGTTCAAGGCACGGATTATGGTCTTGTCAAGTTGAATTATCCATTGTCATGTGGCAATTTCAAAATGTTTCCATCCTGAGTCAACTGCTGTTGGCCTCTGGGTGTTTGGATTGAGGCTGGCTTTGAAATGCTATGCAGTCCAGGTGGGGCCTTGAACTCACAGCACTTCTCCTGCCTCGGCCTCCCGAGTGCTGAGGTTACAAGTGTGCGCCATCGTACCTGGCTTAAGTAGCAGAGAATGGCTACTTTGAGTCTGGGTCAACCTGCAGGAGAAATTGCCAAGGGCTTCCCGCGAATCCCTGCAAAAAGCCTCTGCCCCTTCCTCCCCTCCTTTCTCCCAGTCAGATTCTTAGCCTGGACGTTGGTCGTTTCACTCATCTCCTGATTTCCCGGAGTCATTTGTTTCCCTGCTTCCTTCTCCCAGGAATTTTCCTTCTTCTCTTTCAGTCAGCAGCCTGCACAATACTAAGCAGAAAGCGAACTAAAGTGTGGGCTTCATTGTTCCTACTCAGCTCCAGCCAGCACGCGACACTGTCACCTTTTGGGTTCACACCTCTGGCATTTCTGGCTCAGAGGGTGGCAGTTACACATTTGTCAACAGAAAAGAGCAGAGGGAAATGTCACCTGCCCCGGTTTGCCTTTGTCCTTTCTTCCTTTCTTACAAATGAAACCAATTTGGACTCAGTTTTTATGTGCGGCCTCCAGCAATTCTTAGCCATGGAGCTATCAGGAGGATTTAGCAGTGGCGTGTGCTATTAAATAATTGTCCATGTTTAAAGCAAATAATGAAATGCGGGGCACAGATACAAATCACCTTTCTCCTTGAGAACATTTTCACCTGTGGAAGGAAAGCCACGTTCGGAGCCTGCTGGGCAGCGTGTGCTCTGGAGTCCCAAAGCAGTCCTGTCTGGCACTGGAGAAGAGAAAGAGCAGTGTGTTGGTGCTGGCAGCCTAGGAGCTGGCAGTGACCGTCCCTTGCATGCAGAGGTGTCCTGACCCAGATGTGCCTGCTTATTTACCTGCTCACTAGAAGTGACCACTGCTAGGAGCAGGCTTTTTTATAGCTGAGTAATATTCCATTGTATATAAATACTACATTTTTTTCATCCACTCTGCAGTTGATGGGCATCTTGGTTGTTTCCAAGATTTAGCTATTACAAATTGTGCTGCTCTGAAGATGGGTGCACATATATCACTGTGATATGAACTTTTCAGTTTCTCTGGGAAAATACTCAGGAGGGGAATAGCTGGGTTGAATGGAGCTTCCAGTCCTAGTCTTCTGAGAATTCTCCATACTGATTTTCATAGGGGTTGCACCAGTCTACACTCCCACCAACAGTGGAGCAGTGTTCCTTTTTCCCCACAGCCTCGCCAACATTTTTTATCAGTTGATTTCTTGATGGCAGCTATTCTTTCCGGTGTGAGATGATATCTCAATGTTATTTTAATTTGCATTTCTCGAATGACCAATGATGGTGAACATTTCTTCATGTATTTGTTTGCCATTTGTATATCTTCATCTGAGAACTGTGTGTTCATCTCAGCAAAGCCACTGTGATAAAATCAACATGATACTGGCAAAGAAATAGACCTGAGGATCAATGGAACAGATTAGAAGATACAAATATAGGTACAAAGACACTCAGCCACCTGATATTTGACAAAGGGGCTAAACACGTTCACTGGAGGAAGGATAGCCTCTTTAATAAATGGTGTTGGAAAAATTGGCTCTCCACATGCAGAAGACTGAAACCAGATCCATGCCTAACACCATGCACAAAACTAAAGTCTAAATGGATCAAAGACCTAAACATTAAAACAGAAACACTAAATCTACTAGAAGATAAGGTAGGTAGAAATCTTGGAGACATAGGTATAGGCAGAGAATTCAGGAGCAGGCTTTTTGTCTGTCTGAGGCCTGTTTGTTCTATCTGGTGTGCAGTCACAGAGTATGAGGGTGATCAAAACTATGATGAATGTTTAAATTTAAAAAAAAAAAACTTTGTTGCAGTAAAAGACACATTCCCATGAATTCCCTCAATTCCCCCTGCTTCCAGCACACATATCCCACTGTCCTTGTCACTTTCTGCTGCAGCTCTGGAGACCTCTTTCCTGAGGGTCTTTCTGCTCATTCAAATACAGTGAGTATTCTGTCCAGTGGCATCACATTTTGATCACACTGTGAGCTTACTCCTGTCCTGAGCTCATTTCCAGAATGGATTCCCCTCTGAGCAGCCTATTTTTGTCCCCTGCTGCCCCCTGTGTGTCCCTGATTTACCTGCACTCAGCCTCTCTCTCCCTCGGGGTCTGCCCCATGAGCGCTGGAGCAGAGGCCCTGACATCCCTCTGGCCTGCATCTTGTAAGGGCTTCATAGAAAAGACACAGATGTAGGGAGCTGGTGTTGGAGTATAGCAGAAGGTGCCCCCCTTCAGTCTCTCAGTTGCCCAGGTAACAGTTCCTATTCCAGTTCTGGTTGCTCCTGTCTCTTAGAAATGGCTGGTAACTGTGATGCAGAGCTGGTCACTGTGACGCACACTGCATAAACCAATTCCCAGGGACACACCATTCTGCCTCTGTACTTTCTTCTTGCTTATCCCATGTAAGCCCTGGGCCACCAGAGATCAGGGCTTGATATTCTGGGAATGATCCCAATCAGTTCTTGTTGATTTAAATAAATCTGCCTCCAAATCCTGGGTGTCATTCAGTGTTTCTGCTGGCTGTTGCAGGAGAATAAAGGGCTCCTGAATCTCAGTCTTCGCACAGCTGTTTGCCCTGGTCTGTGGCTCCGGGCATCCCTTGGACCCAGGTGTCCTCATGGCACTGATCAGGCTTTCCATTCCTAGGAGGTTTCTAACCCTCCCACATGAAGATACTTTTTCTCTCCTCCATTAAGGTCTTTTTGTTCTCAACAGGTGAGGCCACAGGCACAGGCCAGTAGTTCCAGTCCCGAGAGATCTGCGCTCTGCTCAGGGGACACGGGAGGTGGCCCAGGATGGCTCAGAGACAGCGATGCGAATCCTGGAGTAAGAGGCTCGGCCTCATGCAAAGGCAGCCCCCTCTGGAGGCTCCTGGGCAGGGTCTGGCCCTGTGAAGTTAGCCTTTGGTGTTTCCAAGAGCAGGCCCGGGTCCTCCTGAGCTGCACAGAGTCGGTGAGACATCACCAGGTAGCTGCTCTTCCAGACCCCTCCCTGCATTTTTTCCAAGGGAGATGTCACAGGCACAGGCGAGGTCATTGTGATCCAGGAAAGAAGCTTGGAAGTGGGGCCTCTGGGGATCCCCAGTCCCCTGGTTCATTTGGTGTCCAGTGCTGACTCTGCTCCACACTCCCCGGTGTAGACAGGTCATCCATCCCCAGGTTCAGGGTCCATATGCAGATTTCGGTGCTCTGCTCCCATGATGCCTAGCAATCCCTAGGTCAGTTTTTTATTTCTTGGGTCTTCCACGGAGTCAGGGCTGTGTCAGGAGCCAGAGCAGTGACAGCCATTTCATTACGTGAACAAAGATGACATTGTAGGGTCCCTACTACAACAGCACACAGTGGTGCATACCTATAATCCTAGCAGTCTTGGAGGCTGAGGCAAGAGGATCTCAAATCTCAGCTCCGCCCTGCAACATAGTGACATAGTGAGACCTCATGAAAGACAGAAAAAGGTGTTGTAATCCAGTGCTAACAAAGTATCTAACAGTGTTCCTTGGCTCAGTATGATAGTCTTAAACACCTATTGTATGTTCTTTGGCTTATTAGTCTGGTTTTCAACCTGCATGTATGACAATTAACTTTATAAGAGCTCACAAGTAAATGAGTCTGAGTCTGGAAAAACAAAAGTGGGATGGAGGGAAGGGGAAAAAGAATTGAAATGTGTTATATACACATAGCAATTCCTTACAGTGAGTGTAATGATTATGAACTGCAAACATGGACAAACAAAAGTAAGAAACAAAACAGGCTGGAGAGGAGCTCAGTGCAAAGGCTCTGGGCTCAATCCCCCGTACTGGAAACAAACGGAAAACGCGGTGGAAACCTGAGCCATCCTGCTAGAGGAAAGACGGGCCTCCTCACTGCTGTGTGAACAGGTGCTGCAGAGCAGATCTCTGTCTGGTCGATGAGGAGCCGAGTTCAGCCAGCCCCGGAAGGTAGAGGAGAAGATCATGAAGGGGACAAGCAGGGCACTAAGACTAAAAAGCCTGCTTTCCTAGATGTTGTGTACTTACTGTATTTTTCTGCTTCCGACATCTCGTCATTCATAAAAATTTTCTTCCCAATGACAAATAATTATTCACTCAATTGTAATTTCAGTTTGCATTTTTAAAATCTCATATGAAGCCCCTTTAGTGGTAAGAGTTTCAGGCTTCAGACAAATTACATCCACCCTTGTCAGAGAGCTGTTTTATAAACTGTAGAGTGCTCCAGATATGTGGGCAGGAGCAGTAGAAGGTTTGGCAGTGCAGACCCGACTGGGATGGGAAGAGCAGACACAGAGGAGATTTGCCCCTGGTCCATGGAGGTAGATATGGGGCACCACGCCACAGTCAGCCCAGCCCGGGGCTCGTGAGGGCTCTTGGATGTAGGACCAGGAGGTGGCCCAGGGACTCCAGGCAAGGTGGAGGCGGGAGAGGAATCCCACACCTGCAGTGGAGAACATCGGAAACTACTTCTGTGTCATGAACATCTTTACCTGATGGGTCTCTGTGAGCTCCAGAAAACTATTGACATTTCTGTGTCTGTTGCTGACCTTTGTGTGTGTGTGTGGGGGGGGATGATACTAGTGATTAAACACAGGGCCTTAGCACTGAGCTATGTCCCCAGATCTTTTTAAATTTTTTATTTTGAAACAGGGTCTCACTAAGGCATTAAGTTGCCTATGCTGGGCTCAAATTTGAAGTCCTCCTGCCTCAGCCTCCCACAGTGGTGGGATTATAGTGAAGCATCAAATTGATTCAGGGTACTTTGTATTCTAGGCAACTTGTGACCTCTCTGTGAGTCAAGTTCTACATCTGTGAGATAGGGGTGGATGGGGTCCACATGAACCCTACTCTTCCCACCTAGAGAGCTGCCACGAGTTCCAAGAGTGGATGAGGGAGAGAGCATAGGTGGGCTGTAAGTTACAAATGTGGCAGCAAAGCTCCATGGGGCAGCTCTGCATTGACAGCGTGTGACCAAGAAGTACAGTGTAATGAAATTTTTATAGTAAAAGGCACTTTGACAAGAATCCCCTCAAAACCCTCCTCTCAGCACACTCATCCCATAGTCCTTGCCACATCCTGCAGCAGCTCTGGAGTCCTCTTTCCTGAGAGCCTTTAGCTGCGCTGTCCTGACTGCTTCCATGTCCTGAATGGATTCAAAATGTTTCTCTTTCTTATCATGTTGACTTTGGAGAGAAGCCAGAAGTCACACAGTCCCAGGTCTGGTGACTAAGGAGTATGAGGATTTAGCATCATGTTTTTAACAGCTGCCTTTCCTTGGTAGCACTTAGCAGCCCCAGTCACTGTATTTCTGATCATAACTCATAAAGACTCTCAGGAAAGAAGACTCCAGAGCTGCTGCAGGAAGTGGCAAGGATGATGGGATGAGTGGGTTCAAAGTGAGGGGCAGGATTTTGAAGGTAATTCATAGCAATGTTTCTTTTACCACTACCTTTTTAAAAAATGTAAACATTCACTGCATATGCTAATCACATCTCCTATGCCTCTGTTACCCAGTTTTCTGGATGCAATGATAAGGATCATGACACAGCCTGCAGATCTGCTTACCAAGTGTGCAGTAGAGATCTGGGGGTGACTGGAAGAATGTGGGTCAGTTCCTGCAGTTGGTCCTGGGCTGTGAGTCTATATTGTCACTTTATCTCTGTGATCCTGGGGACTTACTTAATCTTGTAGAGATTCAGCTTTTCATTATAAGATGGGAAGAAAAACTCAATAGAAAGCAGGAGAAGGGATTAGTGAGGCTGTGAATACAAAGTGTTGTATACATCCAATCACATCAGATAGTAACTGTTGTTTGCCGCTGCAACTGCACTTGGGGCAATTAAGATTTTAATATTTTAAATATATTTGGCATTTTTTCATGTTAGTGAGTTTACTAGAAACTGAGGATGCAAGCATGAATGGACTCAGGGTCACTGGTAACCAAGAAAAGGCAAGTTAAAACAATAACATATTTGAAACTACCACATAAGGGTAAAATCTCAGGTACTGATACTACCAAGTATTAGGAAATGTACTGAAAAGTAACTCTTATTGACTGTTGATTGGAGTATAGAGTGGATTCTTGTAAGCCAATTTCACAATTTATGCTTAAATTTAACATATGCATACACTTTTAATCCAGTAGTCCCACTCTCAATATTTACCCGAAGGAAACATTTATATATGCAAATTACAAAACATTTACAAGGGTTTTTCACTGCAGCACTGTTTGTAAGAGTGCAAACTGGAAAAAAAAAAGAAATCCTAAATATTTATCAGTAAGGAAATGTAATACATGGCCCAACCAGACTTAAAATACTCACTTAAAATTAAAAGGGAATAAAAGTATGTATTTATTCACACATGGAAAGATCTTGCAGTAATTTTTATTAAGTGTGCAAATAAAATATAGCACCAAGGACCTTTTATGTTACCCCCCCAAAAGAAAAACAATAAAGATTACCACAAAAAAAATCAAAGCTTTTTGGTTTTTTATATGTCTATGCACAGGAAAAATGTTCATGGAAACAGTGAACATTGTTCATAGAACAGTGTTTTCCCCAGACGAATGTCTGGGCTTACAGAGGTGAAGGGAACTTATAGTATTTGTTTCATCAACATTGGCTAAATTTTTATCACAAACATGTTTTACTTGAAGAAGGAACAAAGTGATTAGAGAGTAGTTTATTTTCTAGTTATTTCTATGCGCAGACTATAGGCTTGAACCTGGAAGCTGTTTTGAGTGTACAGGACATTTATGGTGGAGAGATTCTTTTCTCACTAAGCTTTGTCTTGGTCAGTTGAAGCTGCTATGACAAAGCACCAGAGACTGCATATCAGTTAGTTCACTAGAGCAGCAGATGTGTGTAATATATAAAGGATTTGCAAGGCAGGCTTGCAATGGGCAGCTGCACCATCAGGTAGGGAAGAGCGCAAAAGGACCACCTGGGTGTGGAAGAGCCGGAGGATCCAGTTAAAGTTTGAAGGCCTGGAGCTCACTGCAGAGTGTTGTGTGACCCACTAGAAAGCTGAAGAGTGTGCTGGAAGGCTGGAGGCAGCCATCTAAAGGCGATGGTGAAGAGGGGAGCTCCTCCAAAGAAGCTGAAGACTTCCTCCTTCTTTCCCTTTTTATTCCTTCCAGGCTAAAGCCTATTGGTTGGTGCCACCCAATCCAGGGTGGGTCTTCCGTCTTCAGAAAGTCAGTCACTCAGACACACCCAGGAACTCTGCTAAACCAGTCATCTGGGTATTTTGCATGCAGTGGACACAGCAGTTACCCATCTCAGTGTAGCTTCTGCAGCACAGAAGTTTAGTTCTTCCAGATGGGAAGCAGATCAGGAGCCAGCCTGCTCAGGTGCTGGCGAGGGCTCTCTCCAGGTTACTGATTCTGACTTTTTAGTGTCACGTGGAGCAGCAGGAGTGCAGACACTTTCTCCTGGTTCTTCTCACAAAGGCAGTGATGCCATTAGTGTAGGCATCGCTTTCCTGGGCGGGTGATAGCTGCTCAGAGCCCTTCCTTCACATCCCTCCCACCGATGGTCACATGTGACTGGCATTTTGGGAGAGGCACACACATTAATTCAACCCTACCCCACCCCAGCCCCTTACCTCAGTCCTTCTTGCACCCCAAATACTCCTTCTGTGTTCTAGCAGCCCTAAACTTAATTTGTTCCAGCATCAACGCTGAGGTCTACAGTTCTAAGCCTCCCCTAATGACCATTTAAATCAAGAATGGGGGAGACTCAATCACTGGATCCCGAGGCAAAATTCCTGAGGCTGTGCTCCCTCCTTGGGCTGATGGTTCCACACTCTTGCTGCAGCCCCGGGGCTTGGGGTCTGCTCTGGACTCCTCCTCCGACCGTATCTCCCTGGACCTTCAGAAAATCCTCCTTCCTGGGGTCCAGGGCAATCCCCAGGCAGTTTCCCCTGTGGCCGCTCTTCTAACTGCATCTCTCACCCGGAGGAGCTCCACACACACACACACTTGGGCCCCACAGCAGCCGCCTCTTACACGAGCAGCTCATCAACCATGGGCCCTCACATCTTGAGATTTTTCTCGAGACAGGGTCTCTCTATGCAGTGCAGACTGTTCTTGAACTCACTCTGCAGCCCAGGCTGGCCTTGAACCTGTGGGGGACCCTCCCGCCTCAGCCTCCCACGTGCTGGGATTACAGGCGTGGGCTGCCACACCTAGTTGCATTTTAGGTGTTTGAAGCATGAGTGAGTTGTGTTCTGTAAATTTTGGAGGTGTCACACAAGCTGTGCTAGAATTCATAAAGACCCCTCAGGGTTTGAGAGGGAGACTTAGGACCTCCCCCAATCCTCTCTTGGCTTCCATCCAGCCTCAGGTGTAGCACAGAGGTGGGTGAGTGGCTGGAGGTCGTCTGCCTCTCTGTGGCTGCAGGAGTAGGAGGGACTTCGTGTCTCAGGCATCAGCAGGAACTACCATGCACAGGTCCATGCTGCCCCACTGAGGACGTAATGTTTCTGGATGTGATTGGATCCCAGACTGGGAAGTCTGAGCTTTTGGTCTTCAAGTCCTGCACATTCAAAATGAGACTGCCGAGGCCCAGAGGGGCTGCGTGGCCCGGTCACATCCCCATGGCTGCTGAGCGCATTGCTGCTGGCTCGCTATCTGTAACTGCTAATTGCTGATAACCCTCCTGGCTCCCTACCCCATCTCAATTACCAACATTTTTTTGGTGTCGTTGGGATTTAACCCAAAGCTCTCGTGCTGAGACAAGGTCTTGTTAATTCCCTAAATCACACAGGCTGGGCTTGAACCTGTGACTCCGCGGCCTCACCTCCTAGAGTGCTGGGGTTATGGGCCTGTCTGATCAGATGCCTGGTGTCCACTGTCATGGATTCTAAACATGAGATTATGTGTATTTTTGACTTGCAGTGGTTAATTTATTGCAGTTAATCTACATGATGTCCTAAAATATTTGGATGCTTTATGTCACTTTTTATATTTCTAATCAAGTGGAGGTATGGGGGTAATGGCTAATCCGAGTCTCAAGGTTTCCTATGCGAGGAAAAGTATCCCGGCCTCAGACCCCAGGGACTCACACTGTACCCGGTTTGACGCGGTTCTCCAGCTGAGGACAGCAGCACAGGCTCAGGACAGATGGGGAAGCACAGCTGGGGCGAAGGGGTGTTGTTACTGGTGTCAGTGGGTGCACAGAGCCCCCACCAGGCACTGCCGCGGCCCCCTCCTCACTGTCTTGGTCAAGACAGAGGGTCCCACGCCTGCTCCAGCTGCCTCTTGGGTGGAGGAATCTGGAAGGGTCCCGAGGCTGGACTGGGCAAGTTATCAGTGACAAGAGTAGGCTGTGGGATGTTTTGGAGACTGGCATTATCTGGGCTGGCTCTGCTGACGTCTCTGCCACTGTCTCCCTGCAGACAGCTCCAGCATGGTGGCCTTCTGCAGGCTTAAGATCTATGGCACCCCAACCCCAGCTCACCTCTCTCCTTTCCTCCCTCTCCCTTCCCCACCCACCAGGTGCTGCCCAATCCACACCCAGCTCTTTCGAATACATTCTGTGTTTTCACCACTAAGACTTCCAGTGTGATTCTTAGGAGGAGGATGTGCCTCAAAACATCAAGTTCTCCACATTCCCAGAGGATGATTTTCTGCAGACAACAGACAGCTGGTTAAATTAATTAAGAGCAGAAACAGTGTGAGGATGGGTTTCCTCTCCAGTGAGCCTGAATTTCTTTTTTCATGTTAAAAAGGTTGCTTTTCAGAAGATCAAATTACTAACATTTTTTTGAAGAATGGATCCTTTGAGTAACATCTGTCTCTCATCTTCAGCTCTCCTGGGAGAGAACACCATGGATATTAGACTGTAGGAGTCTGAGTTGAAGGTGCCTGGCGTCCCCTCTCCTCCTTTACCTGACAGAGGACATTGGAAGGATGCAGTCACTGTCCCCTGCAGTGAAGGCGGAGCTGGACCTCAAGACCTTGGTACTCTGCCAATTCCTTCCCACCTGCAGCATGGCGGTCTTGGTGGATTCCTCTTCTCTCTCTGGTTTTCTTCATCTGATTTTGGTAAACTCAAGGTGGAACTAGATTGACATTCTCTTCCTTCTTTCTGTGTGGTACTTATTCCTGAGTGCTGTCCATGAGTGGGAAGATTGTTCTTTCCCACTTCTCATCCACTCTATGCTGCTGCACCTGGAGAGAATATTCTAGAACACAGGAGAACACGAGGCAGAACATTTGGACCAGACATCAGCCCTCCTCTTTTCCTTCTTAACACAACATGTGCCCAACTGTATTGTCAAGCTCCAGAAGTGAATTTCTTCAGATTTCTTTATCTCTCGTAAGTCTGCTCAAATTTTCTATTTCCAGTTTAGTGTTTTACCTCGTTTCACCCTTTCGTACCTCAAGGACCCTCTTTTGTTTTGTTTGTTTGTTACTGATGAGCTCCCTCTATGAAACCGGGATATGACGGGTGACCAGCCTGAAGGCCCAGATTGTGCACCAGGGCACCAGGCACGGTGCATTAGGTCCACGATTCACCATGCAATCAATCACACTGCTACCCACGGCGATGACAGGAAGACGAGCACTGACTGGAGTTTGTAGCTGGACTTCCTTTTCCTCCTCAGGCTGAACTACTTCCTCTTCCTTAGGTAGCTTTCTACAGGTTTCAAGGTAGTATTTTGAAACCAGCAGTCCTTTCGTAGGAATCCCTTGGGAGCTGAGTAAAAGTGCTTCTCTAATTGGGAGATGGATCTTTCTCAAATGGGAAGGTGAACAAGGCTTCCTTTCTTTATTTAGCAGATGTTTCCCCAAAATACATTTCATACCAGGCCCTGGGCTTGAAGACACAAACTAGAGCAAGTTTTGTGTCCTAGAAGCCTTCAGACAAAGACATCAGTAAATTTATTCCATTCTGGTAAGTGAAATGAGCTTTTCTTACTATCTAACATTTTGTTCTTTATTTATTTATAAGAGAAACTATGCGAATGTGAGCTGTGTGTCTGGTTTATTTAACTTTACATTATGGTCTCACGGTGCATCCATTTTCCTATAAGTGGCTGAAGTTCATGTTTCTCTAATTGGGAGATGGGTCTTTCTCAAATGGGAAGGTGATCAAAGAATGGAGGGAGGGAGTGTGAAGGAAGAGAAGGGGAGAGAAATAGGAATCCAGGTGTGTTACGTATGCACACAAACTCCACATCAGGTATGTAAATACTATGTACTGCAGATATAGACTAATAAAAAAGATGAGCTTCTTGCGCTTACAGGGGGAGGAGGGAGAAAAAGAAGGAGGAAGAAGAGAATGAAGGAGGGAGAGGAGGAGGTGAAGGAGGGTGAAGGAGGGAAGAAAGAGAAGGAGAAAGACGAAAGAGAAGGAGAAGGAGAGGAAGAGGAAGAAAGGAGGAGGAGGGTAAGGAGGGAGAAAAGAGGAGGAGATAAGAGGAGAGAAGAGAGAGGAAGAAGGAGAAGAGGAAGAAGGCAAAAGAGAGGAAGGAGAGGGAGGAGAGGAAGAGGAATCAGAAGAAGGAGAAAGAGGAGAAAGGAAGAGAAGAAAAGAAGGAGGAGAAGAAAAGGAGGAAAAAGAAGAGGAAGAGGAAGAAGTGGAAGAGAGAGAGAGTGAGAGGGGAAGAGGAGAGAGTGCACAAGCAACAGAACAGAGAGCTTCTGGGATGAGCAGAGCCTGCGTCCTGGAGGGCCACCACAGCTGCCCTGGACAGCCTGTCTGAGGTGGGGGACGTGGCAGTGGCGCTGGGGAAGGTGCTTCCTGTTGCCAAGGTCCAGAGCTGAGGGCTGCGCTCCAGGGCAACGGCCTGCCCAGAGCTTGGGTCCAGGCCTGCTCTGCTGATCTCTGCAAGGTCCCAGAGGCCCAGGGCGAGTTTGATTTTCACACAGAGCTTGAGTCTGAAGCAGGGGAACAGTGCAGTCTGATCAGGATTTTAAAAAGACAGAAATACACTCGCTTTATCAGATTTTGGTACTGAAGTTGTGCCAGTTTCAGAAAATGGCTTGGGAGCTCTGAATAGTCTAGAACAGTAGTGGCATTTATTTCCTGTGTCAGAATCACGTGGGAAGCTCATGAGAAACACAGAGACTCTAACTCGTGAAGTGTGACAAGGGCTGGGCCTCCAGTTTGTATCTTCTATCTATCTATCCATGTAATATATATTTACCAACTTTCCAAGATGGTTGTTGTGCATACCAAAGTTTGAAAATGACTGAGTTAGAAAACAGTGCAGTTATCTGTTCTTTAAAGGTTGGATCAAGTACAGCTGGGGGAACGTTAATTCTGGAAGAATTTTCCATCGATAAGGCTTCAGTTATACTTCCTGGCTCCTCAATGGTAATCCATCTGGTCAACCCAACCAGAGAACACCACATTCATGAATATAAACGTCAAATCCTAAATATTAATCAATAGTTTCCACAGCACATCCAGATGGGTGTGTGCCAGTGAGAGGGAGTTGGTTTCTGGTAAACTAAGGTTCAGTGTCAATGAGGTACTCATTCAGGTAAGGGACTGGAGGAGGGACCCTGCACTGACCTACTGACTGCAGACACAGAATGCTGTACATAGCACAGAAGGCTGTCGGTAAATTTGATAGAATACAGCAGGAGTCCCTAATAACAGCTCAAAACAAAAACAAAAACAAAAACAAAAACCCTGGGAGTCAACTAAAACTGCTGGAGTATGTAAACAATAAATGCAACGATTAAGCAATATAGATACCTGAAAATCAGTGGTAAGCATTACTATAAATGGAAAAGAAGCCCAATTAAAATGAAGAACTATAAGGGAAGAACGTTTAGTCCTCCCTTTTTAAAAATTCCTTTGAGACAAGATCTTTCTGTGGAGTCCAGGCTGGCCTAGAACTATGTAGCCAAGAGAGGATTCAAACTCACAGCAATCTTCTTGCTTCAGTCTTTGGAGTGCTCTCTGCATAATTTAAGGTAATCAGGGAGTTTCTAGTGAATGGGAAAACAGCACAAAATAAAATAACTGTTACAAACATTTTGAAATTTCAAAAAAACTTTTAGCTTATGGTATAGTGTATACTCAAAAACCCAGAAGACTCTATTAAAAACTACTATATTAAGAAAATATGGTAAGGTGACTGGATATAAGAGCCATCCACAAAAACTAATGACTTTTCTTTCATTTGATGTAGAAAAAATTATTCACAATACTGAAAGAAAACCAACATACTTAAGAGTTAGGCAGGAGATTTACCGCTAGCCTTCTGTGCCGTTATGGTATTCTGTATCTGTAGATTCAATGAACCACCAATCAAAAATATCTGGAAAAATTTCAGGTCTGCACTAAAGATGTACAGGCTTTTCCTTTGTAATTATTCCCTCAACAACACAATGCAACAACTATTCACACGCCATTTGCATTGTGCTGGGTTTTGTCAGTAATCTAGATTTGATTTCATATATGTGGGAGGGTGTGAATAGGTTATATACAAAGACCATGCCATTTTGTGTCAGGAATTCCTTGTATAAGGAATCAGTGCATTGCATATTTCAGTATCACAGGAACCCCAGAACCGGGCTCCTGTAGACACTGAGGAATGACCGTTGATGAAAGAAACCTGTGGTTACCTTATGTAAAACAATAAAATCAGCCTAAACCAAAAATGTGTATTACTTGTACATTGCAAGTAATACACAGAGCTTGCAAGAGGCTCTGCAGGTAGAAAAATGTACTATCATCTACTTATTTATGGCTCTAAAATTAATACTAAACTTTAATGGTATGCTAATTAGAATGCTCCACGCTTTTGGAGAAAGGGCATTGAAAAAAATGGTCATAAATTTGTGTGAAAGAGTAAAAGCTTGAGAGAAACTATTCCAGAAATGTAATGGAAGGAACAGGGAATGCAGATTTGCCTTACTAGACAGCATTATACCATGAGGCCACGGGGATCAAGTCAACAGGAAATTAGTTTAGAGGTGGACAAATAGGTTAATGGGATAGAAAATAGAGAACTCGTAACTATATCCCAGTACATGTGAGACTTTAACATTTATGAAATAATATCTGCAGACCAGCTATTGATTTGTAAAAGATGACTGGTTTAAGCTCTCTCCAACCCCTATATATGATATAAGAATAGATTCCAGAAGAATTAAGGTGCCAAAAGCAGAAAAAAATCTACAAAACCACATGAATAAATCAGGAATTAGGAATACTTTCTGAACTAAAATTGCAAATTCAAGCATTGTATAAGACTGTAGAAGCATATTTGGAAAAATTAAAAATTTTTATACTTTTATTTAAGAACTCACAAATAATATCAGTTGACAAAGATGACAAATACTGTGATGGTATTGTTATTATTAAGACAAAAGATAAAGCTTGCATATTTTAAATATCCAAAGCTCTCTTTCAAGTTGACAAGAAGGCAAACAATCATTAAGAAGATGAACAAAAGACATAAATTTTCAGTTCCGGATAAAGCAAATAGCAGTAGCAAGTCAACGTGTGAAATGATGTTTAACTCTCAGCTGAGGAAAAGGAAATTAAAATCACAGTGAGATATAATTTTATGCCTACTGATTAGCAAAATTTAAAAATGATTAGTAAAATTTAAAGAGATGGAAGAACAGCAGCACTTCCAGACCTCACTTGGAAAATGTGAAAGTTACAACCTTTTTTCAAAGCAACTAGCAAAATCTACTAAAATGAAAACTGTATATATACTTTGTCCCAGGAGATCAATGCTTGGTGATCTTTGTTACAGAGATTAAATTTCCAAGAGTGAGGACTCATGAATAAGAATGATGCATATGCAATTATTTATTGAGGCAACGCCAAGCCTCAAAAATTTAAGAAAACTGAAACTAAGGTGAATGCCCATCAACAAAAGATTAATGGAATAAATTGTGTTTTTACACATATCATGAACACTACCCACTCCTGAAAAGGATGAATTAGATGTTCCTTTGATGTTTAGGACTTTCCACTAACTCCTGTTGAACGATAAATGCAAGATGCAATAAATATGTATACTGGCATTTTGGTCACTTTCCTATCACTGAGGCACAATGCTAGACATCCACAGACTGAAGGAGGAGAAGTTTATTTTGGGTACATCCTTACATCGTCAGTTGGCTTCAGCCAGAAACAACATGGTAGAAGGGGGTGGTGGAAGACAGTTGCTCACATTGTGATGGACAGGAAGCAGAGAGATGAGGAGAGGAGTAAACTCTTCCTTTCAACCAGACCTTCCACCTCCTAACATCACATTTAGCTACAAGTTCTCTTGATCCAGTCACCTCCTATCTTAGTTACTTTTCTCTCATTGCTGAGACAAAATGCCTAACACCCAGTCAAAGACAGAAAGCTTTTCCCTTAGCTCACAGTTTATGGAGATTTCAGGCCATAGTCAGCTGACTAGGCAGGTGGCACATGGCGAGGGGGAAACAGTTCATGGCAGTGGAAGACAGCAAAAGTAAGCAAGCAAGCAAAAGTTGGACACAAACCTCTTTGTGTCCCTTATGTTTTACCCAGTCTACTGGGATTAGGTCAGTGCCAAACCAATGAGTGGACTGATCCAGCAATCACCCGCTCTTCATCCTGGCATCCTTAATACCAGCATTGCACTAGGAATCGATCACACACTCTGGATCACACCTCTGAAAAGACCCACACTATGGCATGAGGCTCTGGGGAGACATCCAGACACAAATCATAACACCTCCTCTTTGAAGTGTATGGGGCTTTGGGGGGCATCCAGATATAAACCATAACAAACAGGGTTCCATTTATGGAGATGAAACCAGCTGAAAAGTCTTCCATGTGCATTCTGGTTCATACATGCGCACATGTACAGAGTTGAAATAATAGAATTACAACAACATGGTGCATACACAAAGAAACATAAGTTAGCAGCATGGACTACAGTGCCTGGGGTGTTGGGAGGTTAATGTAGGTGGAAAGGAAAGTTGGAAATCAAATAAAAACAGAAGGAAAACACACTATGTAGAAAAGTGCATAGACTTGTATACTTTAGTCTTCTTCACATACAGTTATGTACATGTGTAAGTGTTCAGATAAACAAAAACGATTCAACAACCCAAACAGTTGAAGTATTAAACAGATCACTCCGGGTGACACAATGGGTAAAGTATGTAGGTGTGGAAGCAAGGAGTGCAGCTATAAGGCCAGCCAGGACCCCAAGCCAGGACGACGTGGCTGAGATGCAGGGTCAGAACAGAGATGGGAAAAGCAGGCAGACACAGGGCTGATCAGAACACAGTGTGTTCAACTAACATAAAATACAGCAGTGCAAGGCACATTGCCAGGAAGCCCTTCGAAATCCTCTGCCTCCCTTCCAACGCACTCATCCCATCATCCCTGCTGCTTCCTGCGGCAGCTCTGGAGTCCTCTTTCCTGAGGGTCTTTAGCTGTGCTGGCCTAGCTGCCTTGATGTCCTGAGTGGATTCAAAACATTTCCCTTTCCTGGTCATTGTGACTTTGGGGAAGAGCCGGAAGTTGTGTGGTCCAGATTCTGTGACTAATGTAGATGAGGACAGAGCCTCGTGTTTTTAAGGGCTGCCTTTAAGCATGATGGGATGAATGTGTTCAAAGTGACATGGAGGATTTTTAAAGGGATTTATTGTAGTGTATTTTACTGTAATACATTTTATTTTATTTTTTTTTAAATTTTATTTTAAAGGGGGTAAAATTAAACACAACAAAACAGAACAGAATGGGACATAAGAAAGCATAAATTTCAAAGCTAGACAACCAGAGATCTTCACTTTCTGTCATATTTTCTCTTGTTTTCTTCCAAATGGTTGCCCATATCTTTGCATATGGGGAGTTCATACTAAGTAACATAGCCAATCCTTTCACAAGATGTGTAGTTCACTGGCTACCACTTGCTAAGTAGGGGTGGGAGGGTGGGTCATGGGATGGACAGGACGACATGAGATGTTTGATTCTCAACCTGCCTGCTGGCAGGCTCACAGCCACCCACCAGAGAGGGGAGGAGTTCCTTGTTCTCCCAGCATTTGGAGTCAACCCTGAGGTTCAGGTCCCAAGGTGCCAGGGTCTCTCTCCTTCAGGCTGCCAAAAGTCTGCCACACTTACCTGCTATTTCTTTCTGATGAACTGACCATTACATTTCCAAAGTTCAGGACGGCAGTCTGGTTGCTGGTTTCCTCAGCGCCCTAAGTTCCAACATCTGTAATACATTTTAAGAAATTAGTATTCACTGTATTTTTGATCATACTGTGTATATTTTAGAAGTTCATAGCTTCTGATAGATTGTATATGGAGGGTATTGAAAAGTAAAGATGGAATTTAAGGATGATTAAGATTTCTTTCAAAAGCGATTCTTTTTGAGCAGGGATTATAGCCTAAATTGGAGATACCTCTTCTCGATCTACTTGCAAAGGCCAAGTAAGTAGTAAACCCAAGACTCTAGACTTGATCTTTGCCATGAGACTGTTGACATGGTCTCTCAAGATTCCTATCTTGTATGTGGGAGGAGCCGGTCACTAAGGTCTGCAGAGGGGTTAATATTATCGATCACTGACTGTAAGACAGACAGACCTTTCGCAAACAGGAGCACATCCAATCCCCTTGCAGGCTCTGCACGAGGGCTCCTTTTCTACCCCTGCCATGGTGGATGCCATGGGGCAGCAGTTTTGAGGACAATGGTACCCACTTCCCAACAGCCAGACTTAGCAGCTATGGACGCCTCACACAGTGACCAACCTTTTCCTCTAATGGGTCGTGACCATTGATCATGACTGTCACCTTCCCTGGACTAGAAGACTCCTAGCAGGATAATAAGGCACAGTTCTGGACATGCCTCTGAGTGGTTCCAGAGATGATTGGCAGGCAGGCCAGCCAACCGAGGGAGGAAGACCCACTCCCACCATGAGTGGGACCAAGAATAGCCTTGCAGCGGGACCTGAAACAGGGAAAGATGCAGGGAGCCGTGCTCAGTTTTTTTGGAAGTACCCACACCCCCAAGGAGCTACAGGATGGTTCTCCCTCTGGACCAGGCTGGATCAAGTCAGTGTGGACGTCCCCTACCTGGGTGTTTGCTTGCCTCCTTCAAGGTCTGTGCCACTCATCTCCTGTCTAAGGCTTCCGATGGGCAGAATTAATTCAGCCACTAACGTACAACAAAGCAGTTGTCCAGGAGGAGATGGGGCATTGCTGCTCCTGTTCTTTCCATTCATTTCGCTTCCTCACAGTCGTCACCTCAGGGGACCATCGTCACCCCGCCCTCCGCACCTGCGTGCCCCCGGGTCACATCTCTGTGTGGAGCTGGCTCTTCGCACAGTGTCTTGTGCAGCAGAAGCTCTGGGGAGGCGAGGGCTGGTTTGATCTCTGAAAATCTTTAAGCTCAGCTTGCTGCCTGGGGTTCCACACTGTGCTAGGGTTGCCATGCTCTATCCCCAACCCATGCACTCAGGATAAGAGACACATCTGGCGGTCAGTTGGCCCACATAGGCTCCAAGGACTCCAAGTCAACGTGGACCAATCGTACTTTCTGTTCTTATGACTTCTTTGACTCTCAGAAATGCAGCCTCAGCCGATTTCCTCTCTGCCTCACCTCTCCTGATGTCTCCCCTGTGCTGGTTTCCTGCTCAGTCTCATCCTCAGGGCCTCCGCCCCTCCTCTGGGCAATCCCAGCCACGGTCTTTGCTCGAGTTTTCATTTCATCTTCTTTCCTTCCTTCATTTCCATCCTAAAGCAAGGAACTCCAGCTCTCTCCTCCCCCTAACCCTCTGCTGGGGATTGAACCCAGAGCTTGCACCCTAACTACCCCCAGCCCTTTTTTATTTTGAGAAGGGTCTCATTATGTAAGTTTCCCAGACTAGTCTTGAGCTTGGGATCCTCCTACACCAGCCTCCGAGTGCTGCCATTACACATACGCACCGCCTCGCCCGGCTGGAAGCCAGGTGACATCCTCGCCAGTCCTTATGGCGTGTTTTCTCCTGTCACCAGCACAGTTCTGGAAAGAACGGCTGGAGCACTTAGCTTCCATTATTTCCCACAACACCCTGTGCCATGTAAATTGCTCTCGCACACATGCTACGCACCTGCTCCAGCAAATGTTACCGGTAACTTCATGACCCTAAAACCAAGCCTGTTCTCAGTATTGCCAAGCACTTGGGACGTTTAAAACTGCTGGTCCTTTCTGGCTCTGTAAACGCTCCTTACTTGGGGACCTCTCTGGTGACACAGAGAGAAACAGGATGTGGACTGAGAGTTAAGCAAGGCGGAAGTCACCTCTGATTCCACCACAGTGGCTGTGTGACATGGAGAGTTTCTTTTCTGAGCCTTGATTTTCTTATAGTAAGAAAGTGAGATAATGGTGAAAGCTATATAGGGCCTATCTTAGGTCAGGCTGCAGCAGGAATGAACTGTTAGTGGGTCTGCAGGCCAGAAGTCAGACGGGTGCCGGTGAGGACACCCCTCGAGTTGCAGACTGCAGACTTCAACTTCTCATGTGGGGGGAAGAGCACTGGAGTGCTCAGCGTCTTCTCCTAAGGGTTCCATTCTCAGGAACTAACGGATCCCAAATGCCCTGCCTCCAATACCACCTCGTCAGAGATTAGGCTGCCGCTGATGGAGTTTTGAGGGGCGCACATTCACTCTGTAACACATGGTGGTGGGGTAAAAATGAGTTGATGTCCTTGGGACCTTTAGACTGGTCTACTGCCCTCTGCTCCCCCCAACTTCACCTCCCTGAGTAACTCTGATCCCATTTCTCCCTGACTGTGGTTCTATTTTCTCTCTCCAGCATCCAGCAGAGATGTACCCTGGGGACAATCTATAACCAGCTATCAAGAAAGTCCTTTGACCTTTTATGAATCAGATAGGCAGCTGAGAATACAACACATTTGATGAATAAATTGTTGAATTTTGGCTTAATTGTTTACCTTGTATATAATTATAACCAGAAAAAAAATTCTCCTATTTCAACATCATGCCTCAATTCTTGCCACTTCACAACAATTTCTAATGATTTTGCAACAATGTCTCTATCAGGACTCTGATGGAAGAGAACCCATTTAATCTACTGCCAATTGGACTATTTACTTATTATGCATTCAGAGTAAATGTAAATTGTCTCATGTTCCTCGGAAGGAATTAGAAATGGCTTGATACATTAATGGAATCATTATCATTTCATTAAATTGAGGTTTGGAACTGGACCATTCAGAGGCTCCTTCAAATGCAAGAGGAGCGTTTCCTATGTGCATAATCACGGCTGATAGATAAAGCTACAGTGCTCACACACTGCAGCTTTTTGCATGAAATACCTTCCTGTATATGCATGAAATTCTGTGCTTAAGCATTAAAGGCAAGATTTTAAATAAAGAGAAAAAACAATCTATGCAAGGCAATTTTTTATTTCAGAAAAAGAGGAGGATGTGTTTGATTCTCAGAAATTAAGGCTGACCTAGTTGGACACGTGTAAAAATTATTGTGTGTCGAAAAACTTTTGAATTTACACCTGTCTGACAAAAAATTAGGACTACTGTTCTCGAAGGTTTCTTTTAAAGTTGTTTTCCTTTGTGTTGAGTATAACTGACAAAATCACATATATTTAAGGTTAGTTGATTAATTTTTGATTAAGTAAAAAAAGATGAAAGTGTAACTAGATTCTTTCATTTTTATGTCAAGGTAAAAAGCTGAGACACTCGTAATACTAAAATTATTGTGTGATTTAAATTTTAAAATTCTTCAAACAATAGCCCAACACTAACAATAAAAACAAACCAGTGCACCGGAAAATGATCACACTTGTTATTTAACAATTTGAAAGAATTAAGAAGAAGCCACAGTTATTTACCGGACTTTGTTGTCTTAGTCCTATCATGCCTGGTTGTTAGAGGAGTCGGGGTTACGTCCGTGTAAGATCTCAGAGCTGCACACGGGAAAGGGATTCAGTCCTATTCACCATGCACCATATATGTGTAACTGTGTGACCTGATGTCTTTTTTAGAGCTGCATTTTGTTCATATCTGTGAACGAGGGATGATTGTAGCCCCTGCTCTACCCATTTCACAGGAGTGTTACCTGTATCATACCTGATATCATTTGTACCATTTCATACAAATGAAATGATGGCTTTAAAGTCAGGATTTCCCATGACAGACTAAGGTTGGTATTGTCATGGGGAAGTCAGGCTGAGCTGGAACAGGGCTCAAAGAGGATTTGATGTTGAGGACTCGTGTAGCAGAGGACGAGCCTGGTGGAGACTCTCCAATAGCAGTACGTTCAGTCTTGAAACTGTAACCCTGGGGTTGTTTCTGAGTGTGATCATCTCTGCTGATCCTGTGTGCTGCTGGGCTCCTTTCAGAGCCTTAATCCCTGGATTCCTCACCAGGGCTAATGGAGTCCTCACCAGTGGGAACCCACTGGAACATCTGCTGCTCAGTGACATCTAACTAAGCTGGAGGGACCAACTAATAGCATGTTAAAATTCCCATTATGACTCTCACACTTCTCACCCATTATTCTGTGATTCTTTGATACTTCTGTAAGTCAGATATTACTATCTGCACTTTATAGAGATAGAAATAGAGACTTGAAACCTCTAATTACCTGACTGAAGTCATGCAGTCTTGTAGCTTGTGGAGCTGGGATTTCTGCTTAGATCAAAGCCAGAACACAAGTCCTCCTCCTTTCCAACACATTTTGTCACTGAGTGGAATCAGCCTTTGCTGTCAGCCCAGCAAGAGGCATGCTTGGTGTCTGGAGTGGGGTCGAGTTTCTTTTCTCTCTCCAGTGTCCTTTCCATGACATAGAACCATAATTTCCCATCGGAGTATCTGATGAGATTAGAAGCCCAGACACTCTGGGTTGGATCCCAAGCTATTAACAGAGATTTTAAAAATATTAAATTTACCTACTGATTCCTGGCAAAACATGTAGCTGGCAAGGAAAACAAATAACAAGGAAAATGACTCCAATATGGAAAAAAACACCTCTACTTGCTTTAAATAAAAAGCATAAATTTAAGGGTGGAAAAGATGGGAAACCATATGATATGCTTGAATTTTAAAATTATGAATAAGTGAAATATCGGAAGAGAAAATCAAAGCCATCAATATAATTGGCATCTAACCTATCAGACAGCATGGGTCTGAATGGGTCCTGGCAGTTGCTGCTAGCTTTTAAGTAGAACCACAGATTATGCGGCGTTGGAAAGACACTCAGAGGCTGGTCTTACATAATTGGCTCACTTAGTGCATTCAGTAATTTAGTTTTAAAATTAGTTCAAATTATACAAAGGTGAAAAATCAGCACATATATCAAAAACTCCCTTGGAAGAAAGCAAACTGAAATGATGAATGTTCTCATGTGGCCTTTTGTCCACGTGAGAACCCTGGGGTGGTTGAGAATTCCTGGGTGGCTTAGTGTCTATTTTGATGGTGACAAAGAAGGGCAGAATCATGTTGAGTGATGTTTTAAGTAGATCTTATGTGGAAGCTCATGACCAGCAAGTGGAGTAGGGAAAATATAAATGAATGTCAGAAACTGAGCAGCCCCGTGATTTCCACAACAGCTTGGGGTGCTCCTGGGGCAGGCTGGCGTGGACTAACCTGAGAGCATTTGCTGGCAGGTTGCAAGCACTGCTGTTGGCTGGATGTACATTATCTCGAGGCATCTCGACACCTGAGTTTGCAAACCAGGTGTTTGGACAGCTGGGAGAGACATTTAAAAGGTTGAATCGTTGGACCTTGGTACTCAGCTGCCTTGAAACTTACCCAACTGGGCATCTGATGCACTTCGATGGGAACATTTTGTCCTGGCACTTATCATTTTTTGGTACTCAACGTGTAAGCTGAAACTTGTAAACGTCAATTGCCTCCGGATAATTTGTTTGTTTGCTACTTGCCGTGCCTCTGAAAATCCTTAGAGCTGTAGTATCATCGTATTGTTAAGTATAAACAGTTTCATATTAACTGTGTTTTAAGGGAATATAGAAGAAGAATAAAAATTAGCTTCAGTTTGATCACCAGACAAAAATAATCTTTATGTAAATATTTCCTTTTCTGGTATAGTATAGATTTCATGAAATTTCTTGGGCTGCAGTTAAAGAATTTCCCCCTTACGTAGTTATCAAAGGTGTTTCTTGATGTTGTCTATTTTTCACATGTTCTTTGCTTATTCCCCTTGGACTGACTCCAAACTGGTCTCCCTGACTGGCTAACCAGGCCCGACTCTATTCTCCGGACATTGATGGAATTGTTCGTAAAACAGTCTGCTGGCCACAATCTTCCCTCCCCAAATCTTGTGCAGGCTCCCCACATCTGCTAGAATGCCAGAAACTGAGCAACCACTGTGATTTCCACAACATCGAGAATTAAGAAACTCGGTGAACCCCTGGGGCAGGCCCCAGTGCCCAGGCACTGCCTCGTGCTCCAAGCTGCTCCTCAGCCTGGCGCCAGACCGTCACTTAGCCAACATGGACTTAAATCATCTGACAGTTCTACAAGAGAAACTCCAAGGACCACATGTTTTCTCAAATTCCTTCAGCTTCCTGGTGGGCAGTGCGGCGGGCACAAGCCTGCATCTTGGAGTTAGATCTCCTTGGGCCTCAGTCTCCTCTACCTGCCTCTCACTGGGCTGTGAGCTGCCACTGTCATTTGTCATTTGTCCTCATTCCCAGTAATGTCCACCTTCTGTGATTGCTGGGAGGATAAATGGGCATGATGAGACCCAAAGAGTTTTGTGTATCGTGCGCATCAAGTTGTTAGTAAGTGCTTTTAAAAAGTGATCCTACCCTTTTCAAGTGTGAGGTGCTTAGCACAGGAGGTATGATCTAAGCATATGGTGAAGGTTCACATTTAAAAAAATGATTACAGTGAAAGACACACTGCCATTAATCCTTCTTTAACCCCCTCCATTTTGAACACACTCGTCCCATCATCCTTGCCACTCTCTGCAGCAGCTCCGGAGTCCTCTTTCCTGTGTGTCTGTTCCAGGTGTGATCAGAAATACTGCTGCTATAGTTTGTATCTAGATGTTCCCTGCAAAGCCTGATGCAGTTGCCAGGGACTTGGAACAGGTGTACGGGGAAGTTGCAGACTGACGGATATAAAGTTGCAGTTATGGGAGATGAATAAATTCTAAACAGCTTTTGTACAATGTCGTGCCAATAGAGAGCGATGGTATAGCACACACAGAAGCTGTTAAGGGGGTTGCTTTGTGGCAAGCATTGTTACAGCAATAAAATAGAACATAAAAACATGAATTCCCTAGGTTTGATGTTTATGGGCATAAGAAATGTAGACTTGCTGGAGATCATAGCACAGATTACAATGAACATGAATAAACAGTGTTGAATCATTGTCAGTTTTGGTATTAAAGTCTCTCATCAATGCACTGGAAGTTTTCCCACCATTTCCTGGAGAATCCAGACCTTGGCTGTCTTACTAATATCATTTTGATATTGAAAATATAAACTTCATTTTTGATAAAACCTACTATTTATCATTCACTGTTTGATCCCTGGAAACACTTTGCAAAGCGACAAATATAACCATGTTTCTTCACTCACAGTTGGCAAGTAACACATTGCCAAGTGCCAGTTTCTGAGAAGTTATCAAGGAGTCTGGCTTAAAATGTTGAAAGAAATATGAAAATCAAGGACAACCAAAAAGATATTGAAAAGCTAAATCAGGAGCAAAACATTTTCTTTGTCTCTAAGCAAAAGTTATCACAAAAATTCCTCTCAACAGTTATAAACTGTTTATATGCATTTATGGGTCTAGCAGTCACTTATTTTGAAATCTTGGCATCAAATCAGGAAACAGAAATAAAAAGAAGCACGAAAGTTGATGTTATACTAATTGAACTGGAGAGTAAAGAAACTAACGTGTGTGTGTGTGTGTGTGTGTGTGTGTGTGTGTGTGGATGGACACTAAGTGTATTAGTAACCGGAGGTCAGGACTCCAGTGTATGAAGATAATTTAAGGTTGTGCCTATGAATCCCTGAGACCTAAAACACACTTTTAAGTGTTACGGATTCCAGTGGCCCAAAAATAATTTAAAATATGTCCACATTTTTTATGGTATTTAAAAAATAGATGTCTGAGAATGACCGGAAATCTCTCAATTGCTTTATCTTTCACGAACCCTGAGAGGAATGCTGATTTTTCTGATATTGTGCCCTGCATTTATGGTTCAGAAGCAAGAGAGAATTCTAATTAAAACTAATCTGGGCATGAATGTGAAATATCAGGTGATTTAATGTGATTTGCTTCCTAACCACCGAAACTATCTTGTCATAAATATTTTGCCCCTGGTTGTTGAGAAACTAATTCATAAGTGTGACAGAGTATATGACTTGTAGGAAGCTGGGCTCTGGGATTCTGTCCAGAGAGTTTGGGGTTTGAGCTGAGGGTGGGAGGCTGGGGAGCTGTCCTAGGGACACACAAGTCCTTCTGAGGGGGTAGGGGAGAGGGAGAGGAAGAGGCAAAGGCAGGGAAGGGGAGGGGAAAGAGGGGGAGACAGTGAGATCAGTCTGTCTGCGTATTCTCTCTCTTCCTCCTCCTCCTCTTCTTTTCCTCCTCCTTTCTTCTTCTCTCTCCTTCCACTAGGAATTGAACCTACGGTCTTCACACTGAGCTACATCCCCAGCTCTTTTTAAAAATTATTTTTAATTTTGTGACAGGGTCTCTCTAAGTCACCAAGTTGCCCAGGCTGGCCTAGATCTTGTGACCAATCCTCCTGCCTCAGCCTCCCAGAGTGCTGGGATTAGAGGGATGGGCCACCATGCCTGGCTCTGTTTCTCCTTTACGGTTTTGATAAACTGGATGGTTGCTCACCTGGCTTCTCTGGTGTAGGTGCAAGCTTTGCAGTGCAGGAGGAGGCTGGGTCCATTTGCTGCGTCTTCAAAGGATCCAGACCCCTCCAAGCACCGTGCTTGCTAAAACCACTCTTGAGTGCTTGTTGAAAGAACGAACCAGTAAACAGGAAGCGTGCACAGCCTCTCTGTGTGGATCTAGACTTTTGGGGATCCTGAAGAGGTGCCAAATCCAGAGTCATCTCTGTAGGCTGCCTTTCTTCCTTCCCTTCAACATTCACAGCCTACGGCTCAGGAAAAATACCGCGGCTGCCAAACACCTGTGTTGCCCTTGGCTCTGGAAATCAATTTCTCCCTGAATAGCCTGAGCTGTTTTATAATATTTTTACACCATACCTGGTTTCTATATACCCATGTACACATATATGTAAGCGTGCACATATGTGAGATGAATGTAATGTGATATAACAGCATACTCTGTTATAGAACTATATTGTATACAGAATTGTTATAACTATATTTTTAATAGAAATATGTGAGTTTTGTTCTGCTAGATTCTCAAGTCCAGAGGGATAAGAATTGAGCTATGATCACCTCACTATCTAAGAGCACTTTATTATCTAATAACTTGCATCATACATAGGAGTATCCTCTAAGTGATTCTGTTTGGTGTTTTTGAGGCAGGGTCTCACTATGTAGTCAAGGCTGGCTTTGAACCCACTATGTAGCCCACACTGGCCTCAATCTTGTGACAATCCTCCTGCCTCAGCCTCCCCAAGTGCTGGAATGACAGATACACACTACCCTACCTGGCATAGGAGTTTTATATAAGTGCAGCTGTTCTTCTTAATTTCCCATGTTGTTGGACTCTGGTGGTGGGGGAGGGGCCGCCCTTCTTTCTGCTCTAAGACATCAGCTGTTGTCTGCGCCTATTTGCAAGGCTGGGTTATAGCAGTGGCCTCACACCCATCTCACTGCCCAGGGGATAACAGGCCTTGCTATTTGTCACTCACGGAAAATGCTTTGCAATGCAAGAAAAATGACACAGAGAACTGTGATTCTCCCTTCATGGTAAACAGGTGGCGCCTAAGATTGATGTCACCGGCGAGAACTATCAGAACCAGCGAGCATAGGCATCTTGTGATCGCAAAGTCCCCATGCCTCTTGGTCATCCCTGACCTCAGTGCCTGGGAATTCTGGGTGCATCTTTGGTCCTGTTTTCCTACGGAGAATTCGTAGCTGAAGGAGTTGAAGGCATTTGTGGCTGTGCACATAGGTAGCAAATGTTGGGAAGGCGACATGAACTTGGGCCTTCCGGCTGCCGAGCCGATGATTTATGCAGGGATAAAAGTGGCTGTGACCCGTGGCCAGCTGCAGCTGTCCTAGCTGAGCGCTTGGAGAAAGGCAGGGAAGTGTGGCAAATGGTGCCATGAAACAGTCCTGTTCCAGCGGTCCTGTCTCAGTCATACTTAGGAGATTCTTTTGCAGCTTCCTTCTCCAGTGAGGAGAGATAAGCAGGTGGGACTTCACTTACTTTCCTTCTTCAAAGTTTGCCACAGATAGTTGGTGAGGGCCACCAAATACAGGCAGCGGCTCTGTGGCCCTATGGCCAAGGGAAGAGAGGGGCCCCTCCGTGCTCAGCACTGAGGGCATTAAGTAGTGCCGACTCCACATCTGTCAATGCAAAGGACGTGTTCTCAACAGTGACTGGAAGTGGAGAAATTTGTCCTGCTCGCTGGCAGTGAGAGCCATCAGGAACCTGGACACCTCCTCCCCCTTGTCCCCAGTGAATGAAGGTGCATTGCACTTCAAGGAGACTCGGGGGTAGAATTTTAATTGAATAAAAGATGGGAACCACTCCAGGATGGTTTCCATAGAAACTGTGGTGTGTGCATTTCACGTGGGCATTAGAGGCGAGGAAGCAGCAGATCTCAGGGTACCAGTCTAAATGGCGTCTGAGAAGAGGAGGGGACACGAGTCCCAAGTGACCTGAGGTCCTTCTGCCCTTTGCTGTGTGTTTCCTCTTCCTTACTGCAGAGGCAAACCATGTTCCCTTGCTGCTTCTCTTTGCTGGGTCTCACACAACCAAGGTGCTATCAGGCCCAGACTCCGGGGACCCAGCAGCTGCCATGAGGATGCTGTGACTTGCAGGAGGTCTGTGTCCAGCCCCGTCTGAGGGTGGCAGCCTCCTTGGTGCTGGGCCCGGTCTGCACTTAGCCAGACTGAGTGCATCCCTGTCCTGAAGAGGCCGTTCCTTTCTTGCTTCTGTGTTTGATATTTTTTGTATTTATTTTTCTTTCTGCATTTTAAATCAGTGCACACAGATTCTGCAGAGCGAGGGCTTCACTGCAGCGGACTTGAACTTGCACAGAATGTGCCACAAGCCTCCCAGCCTGGGCTGGGGGGGAGTTGGTGTCTTTTATAAACAAAAGCACTGAGCTGTGGTTGTAGCATGGGAAACCTGGGGCTTTGTAAACTCAGGTACGGTGGTTTCTCCTGCTTCGTTTTGGCTCTGAATCTGTGTTAGTTTTCTATTTTGGATAAGAATCTTTCTGGCAGTTTCTGTGTCTCTGTTGGGTTCCAGCGACAGAGGAGGGGAGCTTACTCCACATGCGGCAGGGCTGGAGAGGAATCTGGGAGGGTGCTGACTGTTGCTTGAAACATTTTGTATTTGGTTTATCAATGAAATGAGTCTCTCCTGAGCTTCACGTCTGACCTGCCCTCTGCAAGGCAGGCAGGGGTTCCGAAGTGGGCAGCTCCTTCCTACAGAGTGGGATCCAGCTGTGACAAGTCAAGGTCTCGAAACTGAGGACAACTGTCCTTGCCAGGGAACTGCAATCTCTCGGATGGTGACAGCTTGGAGAGATGCATAGGAACGGCTTCCCCTGGGCTGTGACTTGAAGGCCGCCAGGTAGGGGCAGCTGTGGCCTCGGGGAGCAGCCTGGTGCTGCATCTTAGACTCAACTGGATCTGGACCTCACCACTCCACTGCCCCGTGGGTCTGGATAAGTTATCCCAGCCCCTGGGCTTCAGTTTCTCATTTGAAGACGAGGATCAGAATCCTACTCAGCTGAGAGAGACTACCAGACTTAATGAATGCATATGCGGGACAGTCCTAAAGATGCCTGGCGCATGGAAGAACAAGGTATGACGGTAAGACACAGCGAATGTTTAAATTAGAATATCAGTGTAGTAAAAGACACATTGTTATCAATCCTCTCTTGGCTATTTTTTTTCGTTGCTTGGACAAAATACCAGACACTCAAAATTAAGGAAGGAAAGGTTTATTCAGCTCATAGTTTGTGGAGGTTTCAGTCCATAATCAGCTGGCTCCAAGGCAGGGTGACACATGGCAGAGGGACAACACTTCAAAGCAGCAAAGACAGTAAAAGTAACAAGAGCAAAAGGGAGAAGAGCAAGCCTCTTTTGCTCCCTTATGTCCTAGGCAGATAACCAATGCCCCTCCTTCAAAGCAGGCATAGCACCCACAAAATCTCCTTGCCTTCCTCTTGCACAGGCTGAGGATGTTTACAGAGTAAGGACCCTGGCGTCCTGCTGGGTCACTTAAACTTTTAAACATCTCAAATTGATGCAATGTATCAACCATAACAAATCCCCTCAAAATCCTTCCCTCCTTTTGAGCACACTCATCCCATGGTCCTTGCAGCTTCCTGCAGCAGCTCTGGAGTCCTCTTTCCTGTGGGTCTTTAGCTGTGCTGTCCTGGCTGCCTCGGTGTCCTGAATGGATTTGAAGTATTTCTCTTTCATGGTCGTTGTAACTTTGGGGAAGGACTGGAAGTCCTATGGTGTCAGATCCAGTGACTGAGGAGGGTGAGGACACAGCCCTGTGTTTCTCCCAGCTGCCTTTCTGTTGCATGGCCCCGGGCAGCGGCAGTCACTGTGTTTTCAATTGCCCTGGTAAAGCCACTCGGAGAGCATGCATGGGGGCATGCTGCCTGGCATCATTTGCATGTCTAACCGGAGCTTGAGCACTGGCCTGAAGGCCCACCCTGACTGGTGACTTCTGGTGGCTTCGTGAAGTGTTTAATTCACTCAAGACTCTTGAGAGAAAGGCTGTCTAGGACCCGCAAGAGTTTGTGTGCAGACTCGTGTTTGCATCTGGCTTACAGTTCACAGTGCGTTTTCTCACGTAGTGGGTCACCAGCCTGGATCTCTCCCTAACTTCCAAGGTCTAACCTGCCATCCCAGTGCTTCTGCAATGGGCTGCTGCCCATAGCGACGTCTGCAGCCCTCCAAGAAGCATTCCTGAATCGTAGCCCACCATCCACACCTTCTCACATTCATACAATGATTAACAGCTTAATGACATGCTCTTCACATCCATGTCTTCTCTGTTTTGTGCAGCTGTAACTTTATTTCATCTCCCAGATGAAGGTAATCATCACATACTGCAAACTCACGCTAATACAAATCAAAGTTAAAAAAAAAGCTTCCAAAGAAGAGGCTAGACTGCAACATTTTTTCTGTGGTTTTCAAATGAATAACAAGTATTCTAGCCATTTTAACAATTAAGGCTTATAATGAGAGGCAGGGTCATCTAAAATTAGAAGATAAGGAATAAGAGGAAAAAAACAGAAGAGAGAAACAATTCCTCAAATGTAAGCAGGTAGCCTGCTTTATGTACATAGTATTTTAAATACGAATAATAACGATGTGCAAACCATTGTATTATTCTTTTATATCTGAAATTATAGCACAGCCACTCCCTCATAGTACATGTACTTTTTTTTTTGAGACAGGATCTTGCTGTGCAGTTCAAGCTGACATCATTCTTGTCACTTTCTACAGGAGCTCAGGAGTCCTCTTTCCTAAGTATCTTTACCAGGTGTGATAAAAAATGTGGTGACTGCTGCTACCTAGCACCATCCAATGGAAAGGCAGCTCAGACAAACATGACCCTGTGTCCTTATCCACCTTAGTCACCAGATCTGGAACCAAGTGACTTCTGGCTCTTCCTTAAAGTCACAAAGACCATGAAGGAAACATTTTGAATCCATTCAGGACATGGAGAAAACCAGGACAGCACAGGTAGAGACCCTCAGGAAAGAGGACTCCAGAGCTGCTGCAGGAAGCAGCCAGGACAGTGGGACGAGTGTGCTAGGGGCAAGAGGGAAGATTTTGAGGGGGTTCATGGCAATATGGTTCTTACTTAATAATTTTTAATTTAAACATGTACTGAGTTTTCAATCATGCCTCATATATGTGACAAGGCCAACATTTTCCCTAGAATCTTGCACATTTGCTGTTTTACCAGTGATAGGGTGTTATGGTTTGTACATTGTGTCAACTTGAGAAGTCTAGAAGCTTAACTAAGTGACTCAGCAGTTCTGCCTGGAGTGTAGAGAACAAGCAGTTCCGGTTCTAGGATAGTGTTCATCGTGTCAACTTGAGAAGGTCAGAAGTTTAACTAAGTGACTCAGCAGGGGGCCAGGATCCCTAGTTTGTAACATCTTCATCCTGTGCAAGAGGAGGGCAGCAGATGGTGTGAGGGCTACACCCAGCCCAGGGGAGCAGCCTGCGTACTGTAAAAGGCAAATGAGGAGGGACCGATGCTGGTTCTTTGAGGAGGAGGAGCTCCAGTCCTCGCCTTCAGCTTGGATGTCGCCTCCTGGCTTCAGGCCCAGACTGTTTGGCTTCTGCCTAGGATTCTTCAGCCTTTGTCATGGATTCCTCAGCCTTTTGCTGTTGATTCTTCAGTGTTCCGATGTAGACCCACTGGCCTCCTCATACGGACTTGCATGGGACCCTGCAGTGAGCTCCAGCCCTTGGACTGGACCCTTCAACTTCCGGGGTGCAGATGCCCTCTGCACACTCCCTCATCCGGCTTTGTGGCTGACCAGTCCTGTAATTTCTTACACATTCCTATAGCTTGTGTTAGATCTGTTTCTCTAGTAAAACATAGGATACACTCGCCTGTGCAGCTTTCCCAAACTGAACTACAATTTGAAAACTTGTTACTAATTTAATAGGCAGAAACTGGCATCTTATGTTTTAAATTTACACTTTATAATTAGACTGAACAATTTAAAAAAATGTTTACTGATTCTATTTCTTTTTTTGTGAATCAGCTCTCCAGCTTTGTTTATTTTTAGTTTCTTTACTCAATAGCTATCTTAATCCTGTGTGTGTATGTTTACATGTGTGATATTCTTCTGTTATCTCTCTCTCTCTCTCTCTCTCTCTGTCTCTCTCTCTGTCTCTCTCTTGTTTTTGGTACCAGGAATTAAACTCATGACTTACCAGGCTGGCGCTGTGCCACTGAGCTACATCCCCAGCCCTCTGTTACCTTCTTGATGGTCATTGGGAACAATGGAGAGAGATAAGGCTACTCTTTAATTCTTTTTCAAGGATTCTATTTAAGCCCAGAGGGAATTATCATTAAGTCACATTATGTTACATCTCCCAGAAGCATTGTGTGTGCCTGGATGAGGGTTCTGGAAGCTGACTAGACGATGGAGATTAGAGCTGCCTTGCCATTAGGAGGTGGAGCCTTGCTGAAGGGGTGCCCCTGGGGGTGTGGCCTGGATGGGTTTCTGTTTCCTTCCTCCTGCTTCCCTGACACCATGATATAAGCAACTCTCCTTCGAGCCCATAATCTCTACAACCTGTGAGCAGGAGTAAATCTGCCCTCTTTTAAGTTGCAGATGTAAGGTATTTTGTCCCAGCGATGAGAAAAGTGACTAGGACATCTAGAAAAACAGTTATTTACGTAAAACAGAGCCATCTCCATTTACAGGTATTGTGGTCTTGGCAATTTTGGTAGGTAAGTATATTTACCCGTCTGAATCGGCCACCCTCTCGTCACTCGGATGTGATATTCAATGCCCACAAATAAGGAGCAGAGCTTTCATTAAGCTACGGTCTCGGGGGATCCAGTCCATGGCTCCAAGGCGGGAGCAGCACCATGGCAGAGAGGTGCAGTGGAGCAGACATGCTTAGTTCATGGAGGCTGGAAAGCTGGACAGGTGGCCAGCACAGAGAAAAAGGGGAGGTGTCCGATACCAGATACCACATGCAGAGTCACACCTGTGTGACCCACCAGACCCACCCAGAACTGTGGTTTACCAATTCCTGGCTGTGCTCTGGTCAGTCATGTTGACCTCCACTTTAGCATCACATCACCCATGTTTCAAAATGAAATTACACAGATGCATAGCTGTAGTCTCTCCAGTTATGGAATAATCTTTCTTACAAATGGACATAGACCCCATTGATATCACCACATTTTTTTGAGTCACAAGATCACGAGAGGAACTGATGAAATCTTTGAGGGTAACATTTCTTGTCACTTCACCTGATTCTAGAGGAAGACTTGGGGAAAGATTGTGCTATCTGCTTTTTCTCCAGTGTTTTCAGGGCCATGGCTTTGGAGCAATAGTAAGTAATTCTGGAGAAATACAAACATACATCACATGGGCTCACCAGTTATAGTCTAGTAGGAATAGAGAGGGACTGATAGGGGGTAAACACAGAGGTAGTGGAGAAATTCTTTCAAAATTCCTCAAAATTTGAATACCCTGGAATAAAATGTCAGTTATGTAAAAATGCATAAAAAAAGAGTACAGGGGAAATATGCCCAAATGCATTTTAACACTTTTCTACTCTTGGGTATTTGGATGAATTGAAGAGTTTAGCTTCAGCTAGAAAAGGGCATCTTGGTGTGGTGAGATTATGGTCAATAGAGCTTTTTTCCCTTTATAGTTTCCAATGCTTTTCAAGTTTTGTAATTTACCCAGATTACTTTAATATCAAGTAAAAATCTTACATTCAAGAGTAGTTCTTTCTTCTTTGCTTGGTGTTTTAACAAAGTATTATACCTCAATACATTTATTTCTATATTATTATTTCTCTGTCTAGTTAACTTCTCCAAAGTGATAAAAATGGTATCTAAGTTACCTTCCAACTCTACAGTTCATACTATTTTATCTATAACGTATTTGCCATAAAAATACAGAGTCAGTCAATAAATGTATACACACTTCAGGAAAAGAAAAATAGTATGTATTTTTAACAGATGGTGTTACCCCTGTACGGAAGATCCTAGAGGACGCTGTGTATCACAGAAACCCCACTACACTGCAGGCTCTTAGAGAAGGAATTAAAAACCCATGTGCCTCAATCTCCATGACCAAGGTTGCCCAAGCAGCAGTTTACTGCACCGATGAATGTCTGGGAGTTAACGGCCACCGCTGTGAGCACCGCTCGTAATTACAGAGGCCAAAGGTATCTGTGTGAATCTCTTATGCCTCAATAAATTTAGTATTAAAATACTTATACAAGGTTTTCTTTTCCTGAATTATATATATATATATAATTTAACATATATATATAATATATATATATATATATAATATATATATACTGGCAGACTCTCAAATTGTGCCATGTCTACGTAGTGAACACTTACTGAGCGTTCTTTAATCTACTGGCAAACTCTTCTTTTTTATTCTTTTGTGTTGGTACTGGGGATCAAACTCATGACCTTGTGCTTGCCAGGTAGGCGCTTACACTACTGAGCTAAATCTACTGGCAAACTCTTGTAGCACATGAAGCCAAAAACATTTTCTTATTTGATTTAGGAAATAAGAATATACTGTATACTATTTTGTGGAATGCACCAAGAGAAATCACCCATACTGTTTTATAAATATAGATGTTATCACTTGAAATCAATGCTTTAATAATTTTAGAGAATTTCAGGCCGACCAGACAATTGATACGTATCAAATCAGTTTGTTGTAAATTACATTCTATTGCTGCCACCATTTGAAGTTAAAATGCACATACTCTTTTTAATGGGTATAACATTTCATGGTTCATTTTATTTTTATTTCTTATAATCTGAGTTTGCTGGGGATTAAAAAGTAAATATCTGATACCGTGTTATTTCTATTTTTAGACTTATATCTGTAGACTAAGTTGTCAATATTTTCTGCATGTTTTAGCATTTAGAATTATATATAAGCTAAAGCTGGTTAAGTTCTCTGTTAGGGAATTTGAAGCCCCGTGTATTGATCAAATGGTTGCAGTGCTAAAGTACATTTTTGTCTGTGGGTAACCTGAAGATTCTTATTTTGTTGTATGAGTTTCCCATTTGATGTTGCTAGTGTTAAAACAGCCCAGTTCTTTCTGACTACTCTAGAGGTAGAGTTCTTGATTGTCTGCACACTGAAGTGGTCTCCTTGCCAAGTTCAAGGAAATAAAGTTACACGCCATAGTGGGTTATCTGCAACCGAAACAGGTTATTATCAATTTCTTCAAGTGTGCATGAAAACTGGTATAAAATACTTCTATGAGAGTCCTTTAAAAAGTGGAGAAATGATGGAGAATTGAAGTCTCATGGGATGTGGCATGGATGAAAACCTCCATTTCTGTCTACTGACTGAAGGTACTCTGCAAACCAGAGTTTATACAGTATACCCCTAGGGGAGGAGGCCTCACTGTGTTAGATTAATTTTTTAACAACATTGTACTTGGTAGTGTTGAATGTATTTTCTCTCTGCACTGTTGTGAATTTAATGGGCTATTCTACATGTTGGCAGGAGATAGTAGTAAGGGACTTATAATGTAGCATTCTAGTCCACCTTTTTTAGCTAGAGAACTGAAAGTAGTTTTTCTTCTCTCTCTTTCAATTATGCTGCCCAAGATATACCTGTGAGGGATTTAAAACTCTGAAAATGACGAATTTTATTCTGCTATGGGATATTTGTAAGATCAACTCCTAGCTAAAAATGCACTCAAAACTGCGTCTTGTTAACCAAGTGATTAACACCTACAATTTACATGTGACTTCTACCCAAATGTATAGTGTTAGAAAAGACTTCTAATGATTTCAACTACCTACAGGACTATGGCTGTATTTTCACTCATATTTACCCAAAGAATATCGTAGATGATTGTGTGGTTAATGTCAGAAGTTGCTTTTAGATTATCTGTAGATTTGAGACTTCTAGGTGTGGCCCACCTAGGAATGCATGAGGCTTTTGGGGGGACATCTCAGGGTAAGCCCTAACAATGGGGCCTCTGCACTTCAGCTAGTGAACCGGAACACATTAGAAAGTGAAAAGGGGGAAATTTTTGAATCAGCAATAAAACAAAAGAATACATTAAGGGGTACATCTGATAGGTAAACGTCTATTTTTCACACATTATTGCAGAATTTTTAACTGCATTGCAGGATTCTTGGTGGTAAAATACTGTCAGTTTCTAATATAAGGGATTCAGAAGTTTCAGACAAAACCCATTTACATAATATTTAACAGGCGCTCTAGGAACCTCCTCACCCTGGTTTCTAGACTTGTAACTCCCGGGTCCACCAATCATAACCCTAAGTCCTCTGCTACAGACGTATAGAAAGGACTCCTGTGCTCCCCAGGTTTCTCAGTGAAAATGGTGATGGCTCTTCCATAGTCTGAGCTCTTGAGGGCTCTGGCAAAACCATTTTTCCTTGTGCTACTGTGCTCTCCAAAATGATGGCTTTTCTCATCCTTTTCTTACTCTATTTCAGTATTAGTGGAAGCTTTTCCTTCTTTTTCATCAGTGAAAATGACCCACTTATGTGTCTAATGACCCACTTATCATTACCTTACACTGTCAGCCTGGCCCAAAATTGTTTACAAATTTTGACCTGTTTCTGCAATTATCTTCACCTTTCCTTTGCTGTAGAAAGGACGGGAGTGTTTCCTGGCTGGGAGCGCTGGGTTCCCCCAGTCTCCCCAAACTCTGCCTCCTCTTCCTCTCCCCCTCTTTCTCTCCCACTTCCTCCTCTGTTTCTCCTTTCCCTTGTTTTTCTTCCTCATCTCTTTTGGATCAAACTTAGTTCTCATGCATGATAGACAAGCACTGAGCTAAACCCCCAGCCTTTTTTCTTTCTATCTTTTCTAGATTATAAGACAAAAATCCATTTTCAAAATGGGATCTGTTCTCCTTCTGATGTTTCCTTCCCAAATGATAGAATTCTGTAAATATACCAACCCTGGAGTCTTCCCTGCTTCTCACTGCAGACTTGACAAAGCTGGTTCTTTGGGCCATAGTATCCCAAATGCAGGTTTTTAGATTTCACTCTTATATCTTGATTTACAAAGATTTTGTGTTTATTTGCAATTCCAAGTCCCCAAAGATACGTTGCTACTACTGTAAGAATGCCACCTGTCTGTTAACTCTTCATTTATAAAGCCTGCGTCACTTTTGTGATCTGTGTCATATGCTGGGTCCCAGATCCTGCACTTGGAAGCACTTGCATCCTGTCACTTGGAAGCAGGAAGGTAAAGAAGTGCCCACATCCATGCATGTGCTCATTTACAGTGCTCACGACTGGTCAGCACTCTGGATGGAGAGGCCTGATATGGTGACCAGTTCTCCTAAGAGTGAGGGTGGAGTGGAAAAAGTAGGAAAATGTAGGGAGAAACACGGAATTAGTTCTAGGTTAGAGACAGACCTGGCGTCTGTGTTCTATCTCATTGCTGCCTTCACTGTACCTACAGGTGGATTCTACTTCAGAGAAGATTCACTTATCAGACCTTCGACATTCCCGTTTAGGTCACTTGTTTCACAATTAAATTAGTGGTCTTCAGGAAACCTGTGTCCCTTCCTGTGCTCCTTTGTTCCATTGCTGGTTTGAAAATTTTCCCCTTTTCACTTTCTATGCATGTTCTGGTTCACTTGCTGAAGTGCAAAGGCTCAGTGTTATGGCTCGTATCTAGATGTCCCCACAAAGCCTCCTGCATTCTTTTTTATTTATTTACAGAGGGTAAAACTAAACATAACAAAACAGAACAAAGCCGATCACAAGAAAACAATGTGAATGACACGGATTTCAAAGCAAGACAACAGGAGATCATCACTGGCTACCATATTGTCTCTTGTTTTCTTCTAAATAGTTGTCCATATCTTCACACACAATGAATTCATACAAAACAAAATAGTAGTAAACTGATCAGAACAGAGTGATAAAGGCATTATAGGCCTTCAAACCAGACAATAGGGAAATCAACAATGGCTGCCATAATGTCTGTTGTTCTCTTCAAAATAGCTGTCTATACCTTCATGTATGCTGAAATTAAACAATACAAAACAGACTAAAATCACTCTGAAAAAAGAATAATGGCATTACTGGATTTCACAGCATGATGATATGGAATCAGCAATGGATACCATAATGTCTCTTTTTCTTCAAAGTAGCTGTTCATTTCATCACGCATTATATAATCGATTCTCATAAACTGTTTAGGAGCTTAGGGGGGGCTTTTGGGAGGTCCCTTGATCTAGGGTGTGTGAATATGGCCCAAGGGTGTGGATAACTGATGGGAGGTCCAAGGTGGGTGGCATTCATCGATAGGCTCTAGCTTGGACAGACTATAAAGGGACAGAAAGAAGGCAGGCTGCTACTTCCTACCTCCTGCCAGTCCTACTACGGACTGTTTCTCCCCCTCCAGTCCTGTCTGCTTTGGAATCAGCCGACTATGGACTGAAACCTCTACAAAAGACAAAACTTCTTTAACTTGTATTTTCTCTTAGCGGTGAGAAAAGTAATTGAGACACTCACTTTTAAGGAGCACTAAGTCATGGGAAACTGCTAAGGTGTCAGGCTCCAAAGGAAGGAAATGGAAAGAATGAAGTGTAGGCAAAGAAGGAAAGAAAGAATGAAGGAAAGAAGGAAGGAAGGAAAGAATGAAGGAAGGAAGCAAAGTCAGAGTATTGTGTTGGTTAAGATCCAACTAAGGACAAGAGCAGGAAAGACAGAAAACCAGGCACCTCAGTGGGGTGTGCACAGAGGGTCCCGGGTAGGGGACAGGCCCATCAGTTTCTGGGTCATGGTATGTCCAAGAGTCTGTTCTTGCCAGAAGCAGCTCTGGCAATGCCCTTGGAGCTCACATACGTGATGGAGCATGTACTTGGAGTGCCTCACAGAGGCCCACACTAGCAGCTGTTACGGATCTATCAGTACTGGAAAGTCATCCTGCTCTGGGACTGAGCTGTGCTCTGAAATTTCCCAGGAGGGGACTTTCAGTGCCTTTTTCCATATTTAACGTCACTGTTTGAGATTCTTTTCTAAGAGCGATGTCTTCTTTCCAGCCTGTGACTTCCTGTGTCCCCTTCTTTAATGACAGATGATAAGGGAAAAGCGTCTCTAGACAGAGAATGTGACAGCTACTAATTGTCTCCTTCAGATTTTCTTTTCCTTGAAAAACAGCCCTACTGAATTTAACTTCTCTTCACAGCGCACATTTCTGTTGTTGATAGGATGCTGTGTAATGGGGTAATGGGTGGGGACTACATTTGTCCAGGTTTTACAGCACGTCTGGGGTTGTTCCAGTCACTTCATACGTTAGTGAATTTGGTTCTCTTTGCTGTCTCGGGAGACGAGTTATCGCATCCCCTTTATAAATGAAGAGATGGATCAGACTTTGTGAATCTGCGCTCAGATTGGCAGAAAGACTGGCAAACAGTGAATCTCTAACCTCTGTATTTATCTTATGTTTATTTCAAAGTCTTCCCCATAGATTAAAATCAAATAGGGCTAGAAGTCTCGATATTGCGGTAGCAAACACAGCATGTGTCAAGCACAGTCTAAGTGATTTATATGAATTAGCTCATTTAATGATCACAATAGCTTACTCGTATTATCTCTGCCTTACAGATGGACATGGGAGTAGAGAGAAGTTTATTTAGTTGTCTGAGATTACAGAGCTTCTCAGTGGTAGGATTGGGATATAACAGACTGTGTGGCACACACACTTAAATCTCCGTCTCTCTCTGTCTCTCTGTCTCTGTGTCTCTCTCTCCTCCCTTCTCACTTTTTTTTCTCCCTCTCTCCATCCCTGTTGGAGATTGAATCCAAGGCCTTCACTCTGAGCTCCAACCCTAGTCAATATCTTTTTATTTTGTTATTTTGAGACAGGATCTCAATAAATTGCTAAGTTGCCTAGGCTGTGCTCAAACTTGAAATCCTCCTGCCTCAGCCTCCCAGTTCTGCTCATATTGGCAGTGTTAACCCTCTGTCCTACTCCTCCCTACCTTCAAATTTCTCTTTCCAGAGGCAACAACTCTGAACTGTTTGTGATTTTTTTTTTGGTGATTTTTACCTCCATATTTCTAAACAATGTAACTTCACAGTTTTCAGCATTACCTGCTAAGCTCCTTCGGGTACGGGGACAATGCTTGGTCTCTTGTGGCCTTTTCCTTTGTTTCTTGCTCCGCACTTCTTCATCTTACTATCTCACAATTTCTCACTCATCAGCCTGTACCTTATTGTAACTATGCAAATGTTGATTATTTATGAGCCAAGTTGTTTATAATCATTCCGTTTCCTTTCACGTTTAATTCTTATTTTCCTGTAGCAAACATTTGCTCATTTTTCATTAGCTTTGTTGTTTATGCAAATGTTCTTTCCCCATAAGTCCCACCCACAGCAAGATGTCTGCTGATAATTTTTCCAGATAATCAAATAATAGACGACAGCAGCTCTACAGACCCGGGCTTCTGAGCCCTGATGGTGTCACTGCAGCTGTGACCCGTTGTTCTTGGGGCTGTCATGTCACTCTCATCCAGGGCTCTCCTGAGAATCTGGATATCCCATTTTTAGGAATATTTCACATACTGACAGCCCCTCTGCTGTTTGTCCTTGTGGGTTCAAAGCTTTTTATTCCCTCAAGCCCAGTGAGCAGCATTTTGAGAGGGATAGGAAGAGAGAGTCCTGTTCTTTCTGCAGTTGCTGCTACAATCGAGATGAACCATGGTTATTTCCAAGGACGTCTCTTTTGGTCACAGTCACAGGCCCAGGCTTCTATTCCCTGAACTCAGGCCTAAGCCAGGGTGTCTTGCAGTGGTGTCCAAACCAAGCACCGGGAAACCTTCCTATTCCTGCTCCTTTTTAAGTCTTTCTTCTAAAGAAGACAGGGAGTTTCTGGCTAGGGAATGTGAATAAGCAGTAGACTGAGGCCTTGCACAGATCATCAGGAGAGAAAGCGAAAGCTTTTGGAGCCTCAGCGATCAGGCTGCGAGCATCAGTTCCGTCATGACTTGATCTGCAACTTGGGGAAACTCTATCAATCTCTCTGAGCCTTTCTTGCCTTATCTATAAGGTCCTAAAAACACCTGCTCTGCCTACGTGCTCTGAGCAGTGAAGGTGAGGGTGGTAGGGAGGGTTCTTGTATGAGGCTGAATGCATTACAGCTTATTGTATTCCTACTGAGGAATTTCCCTGACTGGCCAAAAATAGAAAGTTTCTAGAGCTCCTGACAAATATTCTTTGTCAGGTTCCAAGGAGCAGAAACACTAGCAGACAATGGCTATTTGGAGAAAAACCTCATTTAAATAGTTGAGGAAAGCTATGTCCTTATCCTTGCCGTAAATCTTCTCCTGTGCTCCTCACAATACAGAAATGAGTTCCCGGCTTGCAGACAGCAATATCAGGGCGATATTTTATAGTGTTATTACATTCTGTATCCAAACATGCCCGGAGGATTTTATAAGCAAAAATGAAATTTGTTCACAGCCCTGTGGTGTAGGCATTTCATTACTAAATTTATAGACAGATAAACAGTGACGTGCAAAAATGAAAACTTTCTCCACCAACTTTGGCTGTGACTAACAGAATCTGGCAGGAAACAGCCCACCCCTGCACCTCTGCACACTCTATGTCTGGTTCGGCAACGCGAACCCCTTGTGCACGTTGAGGTCAGTGCACAAGTGACACTGAAGAGGAGACTTCTCAGAAAGGCAGGAGGCGTTACATTGGGTTGGAAAGGAGGAAGGGGAGGAGCTTCTGGGGCATCTCTGAAGTGCAGTGTTGCAGAGACTGGATCCTACTAGAGGAGAACAGAAAAGGTTAAACTGGAGGGAACATAGCGGATGGGAGGAGAGGCCTCCAGCTGCTGCGGAACTTGGGAAGTTTGCAATCTCTCTCAACTACGAGTTGCATGCAGGCATCTTTGACTCTTCTGATTCCCAGCTGTGGCCTGCTCTTGGCCTTCAGTTTAAAAGTGTCCTCGGTCTACTAGCTGTGTGCCAGCTACACTCAAGGACAGGGTCTCCCTTTGATTTCTTTTACTCTTTACTCAGAAAAGAAACCTCAGATCTCCTAATCTTTCTCTCTGGTTCTGGCAGGTGCACAAAGCTCTTTAAGATGAGTCTCCACTAATGTGACGTTTGACCGAGTTCAGTATATACTGATTGATCATTGAAAAGCTTTCCAGGCAGGATGAGTGAAGGTTTGAAGATGAGGAAAGATGTAATTTTTGCTTGTCCAAATCCAGAGGAGAAGGCAGACATAAACAGAATGGGCCTCAAATCAAGCACTGTAATGACTGGGTCCTGAAAGAAGGTTAGAAGACTCTCGAGTAGAAAGATGGGCCACGAGAAATGCCCAGAGGAGCTGTTCTCCAGAGACCACTGAAAGAATGGGTGGAATTTTAATAAGAGGAGCAGAGAAGGAAAGGAGTTCTAGGAGGGGATAAGCAAAGGCAAAGAGGTGTGACACAGGACAGACATTCAGGAAAATGATGCACAGTTGCAGGACGTGTCCGAGAAAAAAAAAATAGCGGGAGACATTTGAGAACCAGTTGTCCTTCCAATGCTTCCCTATCTCCACATTTAAAAAGAGACAGCACAAAAAATTTATTGGAGTCCTTTTCAAATTATGCAACTCGATATTTTTTAGTATTCTAAAAATCCTAATATACTAAAATATACTAAAAATCCAGCAGTATATGTACTGCTGAGCTCGCTAAAAAAATCCTTTAAAATAGCCACTGGAAAATCAAAATAAGGTTAATCAGGCACAGAAGGGAATCTCCAAAATGAGGGAAACTTGACAGATTCTTTTAGTCCTACTTAAAAATTTGAAGTAAAAGTGTAATTATCCTAGACTGGCAGAGGGAATGCTGTCCCCCAAGAGGTGTGAAGCAAAGCTGAGAGAAATGGATAGGAAATGGATGAGGCGCTGTTTAGGCTAGAAAAAGTTTAAAATAAACACTGTGGTAACTTGCTGAAAATCCCACAGTCTGTGACGGACACTAGCGTTTGAATGCTAAGACTGATGATATTTCCAGTGTTGCAGGCTGCTCCTCTGGACTTAGGTCTATTCTAGACACATCTGTGGAGACTTGAAGGTGACTTCCCAAAATATATCTGCTGAAACAGCCAAGGTGAAAGAGGCACGCAGTTCCTGGAATCTAGTTGGAACTTCTAGCATTTTGGGGACTCTCTATGCACACTGGCTATCAGGGGCCCCTGTGTCTCTCAGAGCTGCAGGTTCGTGGAGCTATTATCTGTGCTGATCCCGGTGCTGTCTAGGTCTGCAAGCCCTGGCTAAGTTGCCAGTTCAGCCAGACCTGTATGCTCTGGGCTGTGATTCCTGAGGGAAGGAAGTGAAAGAGGTACCGCCCAGAGCCCCAGCCATGATGGGGGCAGATTTGGAGCTAATAAGTGATAGACAGATCGGGCTTCCTGATTCCCCTAGTTTCCTGCCTGTACTTTTCAGACTGTAGGACAGGAAAGCCGGCTCTCAGCCGAGTGGAAGTGTTGGCAGAACTCAGTTCTGGGAGTATGTGGGGAGGTTGTTCCAGTTCCTTGAAAGTTGTTAGCCCCCAGAGGCTCTCTGTCTTCCTGGGCTTGCTGTCTCCGCCATCTTTAAAATCAGCAATGAAACTTTGACTCTTTCTTATGCTTTGAATCTCTCTGATTCCTTCTTCTACCACCAGCTGGAGGAAGTTCTTCGATTGGAAGGACTCATGGGATTAGATTGGATCAGCCCAAATGTCCATCCCTGTCAAAGGTCAGCTGTGTCAGAAGACCCAGTCACAGCAGCCGAATCTCCCCATGGTCACAGTTCCAGGGACTGGGGCAATGGGACCTTGAGGACCATTTATGGAACACTGTCTACTGCAGCAGACATCCCCCCCACGGATGGACAGCCACTACACGGGGACACATGCTGCTTCTCAGTCACAGCATGCCCCCTTAGACTAGATAAACTTTAAGGTCCTTTTTAGTTCTGAAATTTCAGGAGTATTTTATTTAAGCAGGATTAATACAAAAATTACTTGAAACAGGGACTGAAGTTCAGGACACGTTGGGAGGACACTGTTTACCTCAAAAAGATAATTAACTAATTGTCATAGTGTTGGGTCATCCTGCATTGTGAGAGATATTTTTGGTGACAATGCTAGGTCTTCACGTTTCTCTTGCTTTGCCCACCAGCAAAAGCAATTGTTTGGCCTCAACCATGACTGCTCCTTCTACTTAATGAATATATGGCTCTATACCTTTTCTACATTTCTATGTACAAAGAATACTTTTGGGAACTTGATCTTCCCTCTCTTTCTCACTCTCTGCTTCCTACCCTCCATGAGGTGAGTCGCTTTGTTCCACAACTTGTTACCTGCCATGATACTCTGCTTTGCTATGGGCCCCAAATCAGTGGAGCCAGCCAACCATGTACTGCACACCCTGAAACTGTGAACCTTTGAGTTGTTTCTCCTTTTAAAATGTTTGTCTTAGATATTTTGTCACAGGAATGAAAAAACTGGCTACCACAAACTGCAGCTTTCTTTCATTCATTTTTAAAATTTTTTTTAGCCTTTAGTGACAAGTTCTTTCTTAGGTCATTTAATGTTTCCAGGGATGAAAGAGAAGTGGTGTATTCCTCCAGGAAGCTCAGTGTGCAGTAGTGGGAACAAGATGTGCACAGACGACTGCTGTATAAGGCACAGGAGCTATTTGTAATAGACTGATTTGGGGAGTGTAGGTAAAATGTCTGAGCATTAGTTGAGGGGGGAGATCTTTCCTTTCCTTCTAGGTATATCTAGGAAATACTAGAGGAGAGCTGGCTTTTGATCTGGGCTTTCATGGAACAAACAGGATTTGGGCACAGGGTGACAGGGGATTGGCATTTCCTGTAGAGGGAGCTGCAGGGACAGAGCTGGAGACAGAAGCTACCATCCTTTTGTAGGGTCTTGGGTGAGGTCGAGGGGTTGATGCTGATTCAGCCGGTGATAGTGAGCGTTCTGCTAAGTGCGTGTAGTAATGACGGCCACCTCCTCCCAACACACCGTGCAGAATGCAATTCAAATATGCACAGAGGACATATGCGCAGGCTTGTAACAGTGCATGGTAAACTTTAACAACACACAGTAAGCTAAAAATATTCCCGGGAAAGAAAGGACAGCTGGGATCATCCTGCTTGCTCATTTTGTCTTGCCTTTGATTTTCACTGTTCCTATCCAGTGGTTTGAAGCTTCTTTGTGTGTGTTTGTGTTTCAGTGATGCCTGCGCAATGCCATGCAAGCCTGATACACTTTCCATCCTACTTGTTTTCCCCCTCAGCTGCTTTACTTGTGTCTCTCAACAGCATGTCTTAAATCAGAGGGAATGTACATATTCAAAGCCAGTTTTAAAATTCCTTTAAAAAGTCAAGTCAAATCAGTTCTACTTCCTGAC
>PVJX010010463.1:0-57032 GCA_004027295.1 Dolichotis patagonum
AAAAAAATAAACTAACTAGTTTATGATATTTCATTACAGCAGCCCAAGCAGACAAAGACAAAGGCATAGAACATAAAATCTGCCATTTTTAAAAATATTTGTTGTGCTGGGGACTGAACCCAGAGCAAGTGCTCTATCACTAAGCCACATCCCTGGCCTCTGCTTAGCCATTCCACAGCATACAATTCAGTGGAATTAAGCACATTTGCAATGCTGTGCAACCACCACCGTCTCTCATTCCAGAACATTTGAATTAACCAAAAGGAAAACCCACATCCACTCGCACACACCTTCTAGAGCTACCTGCCAGCTCTTGGCAACCACTAGTCTGCTTTCTCTCTCTATGGATTTGTGGATATTTCATATAAATGAAATTGTACAGTACGTGGCCTTTTTCCTCAGCATAACGTTTTTAACGTTCACCCTTGCAGTGGCATATAGTACTAGAATTTCATTCATTTCAATGGTTAAATAGTATCTTACTGAGTGGATCAAATACATTTTGTCTATCCACTCACTAGTTGATGGATATTTGGGTTGTATCTGTCTTTAGCTATTGTCTGTAGTGCAGCCATGAATATTTGCAGACAGTTCTTTTAAACATCAATTTCAGTTCTTTGGGGTGCGTACATAGGAGTGGAATTGCTTGAGTTTTAGCATCTTTGTCCCTGGGCAAAATGTTGCCTAGTCAAGCAGTTAAGGAGAACCATGAGGTTGCCTTCTCTCCTCTCTTCTCTCCAACACTTCTGAAGCGGGGTCAGGAAAAGACAAGCAACTAAAGATAAGGAGCCATTTGAAAAAAGAGTAAGCCAGCTTTCCCTCTTCAAGTAGGACAGGGGTTTAGGAGGGGCAAAGGAATTTTCTAGAAGAACAGGTGAGCATCTGCCTACCTCACTGGGGCTCTGGCTTCATGACTGGACGATGTTCCTGTGCCTGCCCAAATGTTGCACATGGGAGTCTTCCATGACTTTTTCAGAGAACTTGGCAATTTACCACCACTTGTGGGTGAGATTTGAGATTGCTACAAACAGAAGTCAAAAAGAAAGCCATCTGCAAATTAAAATAAGAGGCAGAGATAAGAGAAAGGAAAAGAGTACATGGTGAATTGGGTTCCTTACAGCTTGATACACACATTTCACGGGGAGAAGAAATTTCTACTCCAATGAAGGCCATCCGGCTAGGGCAGCAGCAGGCAGTCATTGAGGCGTCTGCTCCAGAGGGGCTGAAAACCTGCTCATGGTCCTCCTGAGACCTTCAGTTCATTGCTGCCGGCCGTGGCCACGCGCAAGGAGTAGTTAGGGAGAGGCAAGCATCCGCTTTGTGACAGTGGCACTGGGGCTGAGCTGAACAGTGCAGCTTACCCCCTCCCCCCTTTACTTCCTCTTCAGGTTGTCACAGCCAGTCTGACAACTATCAGATCTACATCTCCATCCAGCCTGGACTTCATTCGGGAACTCCGCATCCGCACATCCATTGCCTACTGGAGGCTTGTCTCACTCTATCAGATACAAGTGACAGATTGGCATGGGTGAGTCTCAGAGCTCCTCTTCCCTTGAGTCTGTTGAGTTATGAGGGTTTGTGTGCTCAGTGTCTGATCCTTTGTGTCAAGGACAAGGTCAGGCCTGAGCTGTCTCTGGCCATACTAGGCCCACTAACCAGGCTTCAGCCCGTTGGAAACCCAGGCTGAATGGAAGCAAAGACCTCCCTTGTCTCTTAGTCTCTCACTAAAGACACATTTGTCTCTCATATAACAAACGCCTCTGCAGATACTCAGCACTGCTCTATGTGTTCCCCTTCCCTATGCTTCCCCTGGGCCTGCTCCCTTCCTTGCCAGGAACTTTTCACATTTTTTCCCAAGCCTCAGGCTGGCATTACTAACAGCCATCTTCAGTTAGCTTTTTGACCATTTCCCCAGTGACTAGGGAAAGGACATTGCAGTGGCCTCCTTTGAGGGCAGGATGCCATACCATGCCATCCTGAGACCAGGAAAAGAGACAATCAACTGTCTGTTTCAAGACAGCATAAACAGATCACAGAGCAGCTGCTCTGGTTTAAGCTGGGTGGGGCAGGAACTGAGCCCCACAAGAGCCTTCTCACCTTCTTTTTCCAGTGAGTCAAGTTTGATAAACTCCTGAACCCAGCCTGGCAAGGCATCCAGATGGTTCACTTATCCTCGCTCTCTGGTGCTGGTGTCTAAAACTCAGGCAACCTCAGAACAGAGTGATCTGTGGGTGCTGAGACATTTGCTCTGAACCTAAGAACCAGACAGGCCCAAGGCCATCCAGGAGATTCAGTGCAGAGGAATGAGCTAGAGGACTGGCTTGCTTGTCCCTCTTCTCTGGGAACTGCCCAGAGTTTAAGGCAGTATCAGATACACAGAAGGACTGCTGAGAAATCCCAACTCAGAACTTCCTAGAGCAGCCTCAGCTCCTACTAAGAGAACTCCTGAGATGCCTCGTCCTCTGTTTATGCAACAAGTATGCCTGTGGCTACTGTGTGCTGGGCTTTTGGGATGCAGTGCAAAAAAAAAAAAAAATTCCCTTCTTTGAGAAGCCTACACTCCACCACGGAGGTAAAGAAAATAAAAAGTTAGGTATGATAGTGTATGTTAGAGATTGGGGATTTAGCTCAGTGGCGTGGCGTGGCATCTGCCTGGCAAGGGTGAGGTCCTGAGCTCGATTCTTGGTGCAAAAGAAGAAGTTAGGCTAGGGTATGTTTAAGTGTCACAGTGGACAGTGGAAGGCCCCAAGATCCTTGTTCCCAGGAAGCTGTTTCAAGCATGACAATTCGTATAAGAATCTTATCCTATGTAGGAAAATGGAACTTGTATTGGATGCATATTTGTTACTCAGACCCATTTGGGTGGTTTTAATCCCTCGTTCAATGTAGTTGGAGTTTCTGATATTAAAACACCTTCTCACTATACAGTCTTTGGTGGGGGTTACCCTGTGCAAAGGTAGCTCCAAGGAATGGCTGGGTAGACTAACTTCAGTCTTATCCATGTTCAAGTGAAGGAAAGTCACATTCATTGGGAAGCCACCTTCCCCTCCCTACTACCCCCCTCCCAGCCCAGGACGTTTCCACTGAGCTACATCTTCCAGCTATTTATTTGTAATTTTCAAAAATATTTTTTATTTTGGGACAGAGTCCGGCTGAATTGTCTAGGCTGTGCTCCAACTTGTAATCATGTTGCCTCAGCCTCCCAGAGTACGGGATGACAGGCACACGCCACCCTAACTCCAGCATCTGCAGCTCTCCAGAGTCCCTGCTTACCTCCCGCAGAGCCGCCACATCAATCACCAGAAGACTGGGGCCACAGGCAGCTGGGGCTGTGCTGAATGGTGCAGCCTGTCCAGTCTTCTCTCCCCCCCCAAGTGGTCTCATCCAGGCCGACAACTGCCAAGCCTCAATCTGCAACCTGGACTTTTATCTGGGAACTCTGGGTTCATAAATCCAACTGCCTACAGACTGCGCACATCACCTCCCGCTTCACACGCCAAAGCCAGACTCCCAATTTCCGTCCCCAAACTGCGCCTTTCACACGCAGCTTTCCCCACCTCAGCAAAGGGCAGCTTCAGTTTTCTGCAGATGCTTGGGCCTTGCTGTCAGCCTTCTCTTCCTTTTGGAGTCCACCTCGTACTTGCTTCTCCAGCAGCAAATCCCACTGGCTCAAGGTCAGAGGCCCAGAGCCCTCCCTGTCCTTACCACCCACTCCACACGGCTTCAGTTCGCCCTCTCCTGCACCCGAGTAGTACCTGCCCTGTGCCAGGCTCCAAGCAGGTGAGATGTCAGTTGTCGCTGCCTTGTGGATTTTCTGTATGTTCTCTCACCCTTCCCATTCCTGGCCCCATGCTACCTGCTGAAAAACAATGATCGCTCCAGGCTTTCACATGGACTATTAGGGGTGGGTGCACACTCTGAAGTAAGATCACTGAGCTCCTAATCGCAGCTTTTTTTTGTTACAGCAGTGGGGGTCCAACCGCAGGGTGGTCTACCACAGGGCTACATCTCCAGTCTTTTTTAATTTTTACTTTGAGACAGGGTCTCAAACGAACTTTGGTCTCAAACTTTTGATTCTCCTGCCTCACCCTTTGGAGTAACCTCAGCTTTGATATTTACCAGGTACAGGATTTTGGAGAAAAGATTTAATGTCCACATTTCAGTTTCTTCATCTGTAAAAACAGAAATAAGAGCACATACTTAGGGCAGTTGTGAAGACCAAATAATATTGTTTGGGTCTTTTTGAGACAGCATCTCACTATGTAGTCCAGGCTGACCTTGAACTCTGGCAATCCTCCTGCCTCAGCCTCTCATGGGTCACCATGCCTGCCTAGGACATAAATTAACACACGTACAATGTTCACATCAATGCCTGACACATGCAAAGTGCTCAGAAAGTGGCAGGTACAATAATTTACATACATTATCTTAATTACATATTTTACCTTAGTGTAAGACTTAAGAATTTAGGTTCACCTCTCAGGTTCACCATTGCTTAGCTGTGAGGTCCTAAAAAAGAGCCCACCTTCTATAATGAAGGTATAGTGCATAATGAAGGAGGTAGTATTGTAGGAGATTGTATAAGAGTTCAGTAAATGCTATTATTCAGTTCTAACATCAGCCCCACAAAGCCACAGACCCAGTGATTAAGTAAATAAGCAATACAGTTTGATCAACTGTGTGACTGTCTACAGGTAGACAGTTTACTTCTTTGTTATCTAATTTTTTCCTCTTTTTATTTGTGTGTGTGTGTCTGTGTGTGCATGCACACCTGGGCTTGTGTATGTGTGTATTCGCAGTGCTAGGGACAGAACCCATGGCCCTAAGCATGGTAGGCAAGCACTCTACTACTGAGCTACAACCCCAGTCCTATTTCTTTACTGTCTCACTGAAAAATCCTATAAAGCTTACTTTGAAATTATTCCACTAGACACCAAGAACAGTATTAATTCACCCGGCATGGTGATAAGACTGAGGCAAGAGGACTGACTGCCAAGAGTTCAAGGCCAGCCTGGACTACATAATGAGTTCAAGGCTAGTCTGAACTATACAGCAAGACTCTGCCTCAAAACAAACAAACAAACAAACAAACAAACGAACAGTATCAGTGAACATTATCCCCATTTTATAAATGACAAAGTTGAAAGTCAGAGAAAGATGGGGGTCAGGCATGGTGGCACATACTTGCAATCCTAGCACTTGGGAGGCTGAGGCAGGAGGATGGTCACAAGTTCAAGGTCACATAGCAAAAGCCTTCTCAGGAAGGAAGGAAGGAAGGAAGGAACCAAGGAAGGAAGAAAAAGAAAAAAAAATTGGGTACCATTTTCAAGGAAAATCTAGATTCAAATACTAGCTCATTTGGTCGTGAAATAGTTGTGTGATCTTGGGCAACTTATGTAGCCTCTCTGAACTTTAATCTCTTTATTTTTAAAATGGTAATTAGCCCCCCACCAGTATTTATTGATTTTTGTATTGTTGATAATAGCCACGCTGACTAGATAAGATGGAATCCTTAAACAGTTGAGCTTTAAGCAGGTTGTTCTAATGATCCCAGGAGTGCATGTCAGTAAAATGCTTAGCATGGTGCCCTTTTCCCTGTGCCTATGTTTACCTAGAGAGAAATGGAGGTAGACAGAAGTCAGCGGCCATACCTACCTGCCTCCTGACCCCAGCAGGGCCTCAGGAAACAGGCAGGTCAGTTGGGTACTGCTCTGGCGCTGGGATCAGGAGTAACTGAAAACAGGTTTTTAGTTCTGTTCCAGATGCACCCATCCCAACTCCGGAGTCCTGGGCAGAGGCGAATGGTTGGCTGCCAAGTTGTCTGTGGACCAGCGAGGCACACAGGGCCAGAAGCATGTACAATGTTCACAGAGGGGAAGTGACAAAGAGATAGGAGTAGTACCAGCTGGTCTTCCCTTTCCACAACACTCACCACGGACAGCTAAGACTAGTTTCTTTCTTTCTTTCTTTCTTTCTTTCTTTCTTTCTTTCTTTCTTTCTTTCTTTCTTTGTAGAGGGGGGTGAGTTTTGAGATAGCATCTCACAATACAGTTCAGGCTGGCCTTGAACTCGTTTATGTAGCCCAGGCTGGTCTCAAACTCACAATGATCCTCCTGCCTCAGCCTCCCCAGTGCTGGGAGATTACAGGTGTGCTCCACCCTGGCTGGCTTCAGCAAAGACTAGCTTAATAAAGGCAGATTTAAATTTAGCTTCTTAAAAAAAATTAGTTTCTTCTTCTGCTCCCTACTCCCTTGTACTCAATTAGATTCATCCCAGGAAGGGTAGAGGATGCCCATGAAATGGCTATTTTGTTTGTTTATTTTGCTATGCTGGGGATTGAACCCAGGTATTTGCACATGCTGGATAAATTCCCTACCACTGAACCACATCCTTAGCCTATCTATGTTTCTACTTATCTATTTTAGTGCTGGGAATCAAATCCAGAGTGCTCTACTACTAAACTATATTCCCACCCCTTTTTTATTTTACTTTAAGACAGAGTCTAGATATTGCTGAGATTGGCCTTGAATGTGCCATCCTCCTGCCTCAGTCTTCCAAGTGCTGGTATTAGAGCTGTGAACCACCATATCTAGCTCAAATTTCTTGTTTCTTTGTGGTGCTGGGGATTGAACCTGGGACCTGCACAGGGTGCCTGCCTCCTACCTCTACCACTGGGTCACATCCTCAACTTCCCTTTTCTAAACTGCCAGGTAGTACCTCCAGGAAGAAAAGGGAAGAAATAGCTCATCACTCACACACACACACACACACACACCCCACTTGCATTATTGTATCATTTTATTTGTGCTCATATTTATTATGATCTGCTTGCCTGACACAGAATGAAAGCTGCAGGACAGGAGAGAAAAGCTTTACCTGGATTGCTCAAGGGATGACACTTAGTGGCTACTTTCCTCGAACCAATGAAAGAATGAATGAAATTCCTCAGCAGGAATGCAAAGGAGTCCCAGGTTACGGAAACATCACCCTGGGCACCAGGTCTCCCCTCGAAATGGAATTCTTGGAATCATTCCTCCGAGGGCCTCTGCCTGTTAGCGCTGGCTACCTTGACTGCCAAGGTCCAGGGAAGAGAGATGCATGCACTGAAAGGAAGAGCAGCCCTCTATCCTGGAAACAAGGAAGCAGAGGAGCGGAAGAGGCTACAATCTCTGCGCAGAGCCTCCTATCTTTGGTCGAGGAAGACGTTGGACTGCTTTTATGTCCCTGTGTCCGGCAGCCGCTATTCTGTGCCAGTTTTAGGCAGCTGAGTGGCGGATCGCCAGGCTAACGTGGACGCTGGAAGGCCCTCTAGGCTCCCTTGGCCTTGCCAGGTGCGAATACAGAGGAAGCATATACAGGTCCCATTATTCTGACTATTATTAATAATAATATCGTGATTAAATATTTATGAAGCGCTCTCGCGCTGCTCGACGGTGACCCTCCCGTCACTCCCTCAGTCAGCCTTCCAGCCACACTCGGGGCTCTAACCCCGGGTCCCACCCGTCGTTCCCGAGTAGGTTCATTTGGGAGGAGACCCGCGTCAGGTCGCCCTGGCCGCCTCGGTCGGACCTGACTGCGGGGAGCCCGGCGTCCGAAGGCCCTGCGGGGCGCAATCGGCCGGGCCGCCACAGGGTCGGTGCAGAGCTTCCTGGCGCTGCGTCCTCGCCTGGGCTTCGAGGGCTTAGGAGCCGGGACCAGGTCCCGCCGGGTCCACCTGGCGGCCGCGCCTCCCTCGGTCCGAGCGGGGCCGGAGCGGGCGGACCAGGGCGCGGCCGGGTCCGCAGCCCCAGGTGGGCACCGCGCGCGCCCGGCTCCAGAGCGCCCGCCGCCCCGGCCCCGCGCCTTTTTCTCTTTATCATAAATATATAAATTATGCTAATTACGGGCATTGCATATTAACCAAACCCGAAACCTCCCCTGCCCGGCCCGGCCCCCTCCCCCTCTGTGCAAACCCCTCCCCGCCCCGGACCCCGCTACTCACCGAAGCCCGAGCCTACGTCCCGGTGCCCGGCGGGCAGCGACCAGGGCTGCGTCTAGGGCCCGGGCTGGGGGGCCGGGGCCGGGGCCCGGGCGGCCGCCGCCCGCAGACAAAGAGGCCAGCGCGGCTCGGCTCGGCCCGGGAGCCGGTCGGGACCCGCCGCCGCCCCGGGCCCACGGGCTGGGCCTCGCCGCGGGGCTCGGGGCGCTGTGCGGGCGGAGGGCGGGAGCGCGGGGGGGCGGGCAGGTACTGTCTATGTTTTTCCTCTCTCCCCCCTCTGAGGCCCCCCTCCCTCCCCCTTTTTTCCCTCCTTCTGCTACTTGGGTTTTTTTAGCTGCTGCGTCATGAGCATAATTTATGCAAAGAGCTTTGCCGCATGCTGCACCGCCCGCGCCGGCCGCCGGGGGCGACGGGCTGGCGCGGAGGGAGGGCCCCGGGGAGCCCCGGGGAGCCCCGGCGAGGGCGGCGAGGGGAGGGGGCTTCGGCCGCGTAGCCCCGCAGGCCCCGGGGCTCTGTGCCCCGAAGGCAGTGGAGGGTCGGGCGAGGCGGGGGCCGCTGGGCCGTGTTTCATCTCGGGGGTGCGGGAGGAGCTCAGGAGCCCGCAGCCGGGTCCCTGTGCCACCTTCCCTTCGGCCGAGCGGGGACGGCGGGGACGCGCGGCCGCCGCCTTTTCTCTAGGTGGTCGACTGGCCTTTTCAGTGTTTAAAGTCAAGTTCAGGTTGCAGTCTAGGCCCCGTCCCGGAAAGGAGGGGGAACTCGGACCCCGCTCAGCGCGCGCCCAGCAGTTGTGCCGGGCTGCGAACCCGGGAACAGAGCGCGGTCCTGAACGCGCCCTCTTCTGCCTTCGCCGCAGGGTGGGCTGAGGGCTGCGTTGCCTGAAAACAGCTTCCTGGCCTTCTCATGCGAGTAGACAAGAGAAATGGGAGAAGGACAAAGTTCAGGGGCATACAGTGTTCTGGTTTGGCTGTCTTGGTGGTGGGAGGGGTTTTGCTTATGAAGTGGCTTATTTTTGAGACAGCCTCGATATGTAGATATGTACTCCGGACTGGCCTAGAATGCACTGTGTACCCAGGCTCCCCCCAAACTCATGGTGATCCTCCTGCCTTAGCCTTCAGTGTGCTGGCACGACAGGCTAGTGTCACCGCACCCGACTAGTTAATGGAAGATGGGAGGACTAAGAAAAGGCAGACTTAGGCCGGGGATTTGGCGTGAGCACCTGCCTGGCAAGCGCGTGGTCATGAGTTTGATCCCTGGTACAAAAAAAAAAAAAAAAAAAGGCAGTTTGGGGGCTGAGGGAAAGCAGATTGGAGAAGCAGTGGGCAAGTGGAAAGAGGAAGGAGTTCAAAGACCAAAGGAACAGAGAAAGCATGGTAAGAATTGGGAAAAAGGCAGGTTTGGTAAGTCCTGTGAATGGGGGTTGCAACATCAAGACAGCCTGTCAGCCCAGTGTACCCCCACTTCTGGGAGGAGGTTCTTGCTATGGAGTTGGTACTCCTGCCTCAGCCTCCAGTGTGCTAGAATCAAAGGCCTGTGCCACCACACCTGCTCTAGCGCGCCCTCCCACTCCCCATTTTGATTTGATGACCAAGACAGTTGCTTAGCACATCCCCCACCCTTGCAAGTGGGGTAAAGAGGCAGCAGCACCAGGTGGTTGCAGACCAACACTACACACTTTTCTGAAGGCTGCGTGGAGCTTGCCCACGCCCAGAGGCTCTGGTCATGGGCCCTGGGCTCCTGAGGCCTGGCATCACCATTTCCCTGGTCATCAGCACTGTGTCATGTCAGCTTGCCCAGCTGTCTGCAGGAGAGGTCTGTGGTAACCCACGGGTTAGGAGTCAGAATACTTGGGTGTTCCAGCGCTTCCACTGGCAGTCTGGACAAGTAATTTAACTTCATTTCTTATAAAAGGAGGATACACAGAAGGAAGGCTGAGGCAGGAGGATCACTGCGAGTTTGAGGTCACATGGACTACATAGTGAATTCAAGACCAGCCTGGACTACATAGCAAGAGCCTGTTTCAACAACAACGACCTCCCCCTCAAAAGTAATAAAAGTGAGGCACATTCACTCCTGTAATCCTAGCCATTTCCATTTGGAAGGTTGAAACAGGATTATTTTCAGCCCCAAATTTGAGGCCAGCCTGGGCAATTTATCAAGACCCTGTCTGAAAACAAAAACAAAACAAATATCCAGGCACAGTGCCCCACCCAAGAGGCTGTGGGAGGATTGTGCGGCTCCCAAGTGCTAGGGTTGCAGGAGTATGCTACCATGCCAGGCCCCCCCTCCATACTTTCTTGACACAGGCTCTCCATAAATTGTCCAGATTGGGCTTGAATTTGTGATCTCCTGCCTTAGGCTTCCGTAGTGAGGGAATTATGGGCATGTGCCACCAAGCCTAGCTTGTGAAGAAAGAAAAAAAAAACTTGGAAACTGTGAACTCTACACTCAGTTGTTCATTATCCCCTGCAATAGTTTGAACCCATTGTAATGGGCCCCTAAAACACATGTGGTATTATAGGCCATGGGCTTGCGGTTTGGTCTGCAGTCTCTCCCTCTGGACTAGAAATTCTTTGAGTGCATTGGTTGTACCTTACTCATCTTTGTATGTCCTACTGCTCTTTATGCAAAGGGGCACAGTATTGCTACTGAACTTTATCACAAGACCTTTGTGACTTGGTTTAGTGCTCCAAGTAGGTCAAAGGCTCTGGGTGATATGGACCCTGGGTCTGAAGAAGACATATGATGCAAGCAGATTTGATGAAGCCAAATGGGGAGGGACTACAGTCATTAGAAAAAGGAAATCTTTTGTTTACATTGTATACACTACTGCATTGTGCAAATATTTTAAAAAAGTGTTATTTTTTGTTTGTTTCATTTTTTATTGGCATTTAAGTTACATACCCTAAAGTACACATTTTGCCAGTTTGATGTGTATGTGTGTGTGTGGTGTGTTCTGTGGTGCGGGGATCAGACTCAAATCCTCCTGCATACTATAAGCATTTTTATGTAGAACTACACTCCCATGGCCCAAAAACATTTTATTTTTAATTCACGCATAGTAATTATACATATTTTTGGGTACAGTGTAACATTTCAATTTATGCATGCAATTTTTTGTGTAAATATAGGCACTTATTTCTTGGGCAAATACAGAGGAATGGAATTTTTTAAAAAGAAAAAACAAAAACTGATACAGAATTTCAAAACAAAATAATAGGAAATTAACAATGTTTAATACATTGCATATTGTTATCTTCAAAGTAATTGCTCAGATTACAAGATATAGGCATGCATAATTGATCAAAAATATAAGCATAAACTTTTTTTGATGAACTAAAAGAAATTAGTAGTATAACTATCTCAGCTATCTTTTTTTTCATATGAACACAAACAATTTATTATACTTTTACAAAAAATTTGCATACAAAGTTGAGCTTTCCGAAATGGCATACTGGTGGTTAATACTATACTGATGCTACACGTTAACACTGTGTTGGAGAAATACCATGGCATTACAAACATTTGGTAAGAAGTAGCATCATGTCCTCTTTCGAACAACTGGGGACTTGCGCTCTGGGGCAACTCTTCTCTGAGAAATTATTAATTTGGGGTTTTTGTTTCTTTTTACCAATTCTAGCAGAAAAGCTTTCTCCACGATGAGATAATCTGTAGTAAGACTTAATTTTCTTTTCTTTTTTTTAATTTTATTTTAAAAGGGTCTTAGCTATCTTTTGCATGTGTATATATATATATATATATATATATATATATATATTTTTCTTTTCCCTTCTTTTTCCTTCTGATATAAGGGAAAGAAATGCCCAGCATACTAGATGTCCAGTACAAGTTTGTATTCTCAAAAATGATGAATTTTAGGAACAGAGGTTAAGAGCAGAATATGTTTATTGAAGGAAAGAAAGCTGCTGTCTGAGAGGGTGACAGATGGGGTTGTCTTGAGCAGATTGCCAAGGACTCTGTCTCTAGGGGTTTTATAAAGCAAAACCCCAAGGTGAGGCTGGTCCAAGGTGGGGAAAAAATGAGAACTCACAAGGTAGACATGAGATGGGACAGAACTATGGTCAACCAATAAGATTAATTGCTCAGGTAAAATCAATTACATCTGGGACAAATGGGGAAGCGAGTCACACAGCAAGTGGGCATGCATATAGAGCAGTGGCTCTTGCTGTAGCGGGTCAGGTTACTGACATCTGGCTTCCTCAGGGTGATAGAGAACTATTTAGAATATCAAATCCCTGATGTTTATACTTAAGGTGTGGGTGCATTTGTTTTATCTTTTGTCTTGAGGTCTGACCCACAGCGGAGGTGTTTGTTTCCCCCCACATTTGCAAGGTATCTGGGCTTCTGCACTGGCTCCTTCAAGGGCCTAGCTGTGTCTGACTACCTATAATATTTCTAACTCAACTGCCTGTAACACGTCCATCCATCCCAATTGTCTTTCCGTTTAAGCAGTTTCTTTCCCTTTCATAATAGCTATTATAGATTTTGATCTTATTTACTCTTTGTTTCTTATACTAGGGACAATACAATGTTTATACATGGTGAGTTTGCTTTATTTCACTTATGCATATGGTCTCTAGTTGCATCCATTTACCCATAAAAGCCTTGATTTTATCCTTCTTTATAGCTGAGTAGTACTCCATTGCATAAAAATACCACATCTTTTTTATTCATGAGGAATGGAATATTTAGGGCTTGGGTATATGTTTAATGTTTGCAGGTACTGCTAAACAGTTTTTCAAAGTGTTTGAACCAATTTATGTCCTTAGCAGTAACCTAGGAGTCCTAGCTGTTCACCATCCTCGCCAGTAGTTGGTACCAATACTTAGTACTGGCACTCTTCTTATAATAAATATATATTCCTTTTACGATTTTAAAAAGCCAATAATGGGGCCAGGGTAGGGGATATAGCTCAGTGGTAGAGCACTTGCTAAGCTTATGTCAGGACCTGGATTTGATAACCAGCACTGCAAAAAACCAAAGCAAAGCAAAACAAAAAGCCCAACAATGCAAACATTTCCGTGAGTAAGGAGATGTCGCCAGCAGCTTCCAAACAGAACTCTTCAGCAGGATCCCCAGCCCAGCACACTTCCTCCATACCCTTCACTCTGACGTCTCATGCTTTTGTTTTCTTTTTTCTTTTTCTTTTCCATTTTTTCTCTGAGATAGGATCTCAGTGCAGGGTGCCCTTGAATTTGCTATGGAACCCAGTCTGGCCTCGAACTCTGGCGAACTTCCACTAGGACTGCAGGCATGTGTCACTACACCTGGCCTTCCCGTGCCTTCTGAGATTTAATTTATTCAACAGCTACGTTATGTACTATGTGCCAGACATTGGGCTGGGTGCTAAATGTCTACCAAAAACCAAAACAGACTGCTTTCTTGGAATTATATTCAGCTTGGTAAACAGACAATAAAAAAAATAAACTCATGAATATAACACCACACACGGGGATGAAGACAAGAAGCAGGTCTGAGAGAAAACACAGGACTGGGAAACTTGTGGGACCAGGTGCAGGAAAAAGAGAAGCACACACAGAGTTGTGAGGCTGGAAGAGCCTGGGGCTCAAGAAAACTGAAAGTGAATCAGTGTGACTGTGTCTGTTTCCTGCTTTGTCTGCTGTTTGAAAATACTATAGACTAGGTAGCTTATAAACAAAGAAATTCACTCCTGCCAGGGCCAGAGGCTGGGAAGTCTTCTAGCAAGACTAGGCTGACTTTGTGTCTTGTGAGGGGCCACTTCCTACTTCCGGGACATCCAGCCTCACATGGTGGGAGGGGCTAGGAAGCACTTGGGCTCCCTTTTATAAGGGTGGATCCCACTTGGGAAGGCCGCACCCTCAGGGTTCCATCACTTCCCAAGGTCCCATCTCCGAATGCCATCCGGTGGGGGTCACTATTTCAGGGTACAAATGGAGGCATACACAGTCCATAGCAAGGTGGAACTGGCAGGTGAAGGAAAAAGGGCACAAAATACAGGGGGAACCACAATCAGGTAGGCTTGACCTTATGTTCCTCTATTCTTTCTAATAAATGTGGGTTCCTTCATGCTCTGCAAACTCAAGATTTACCTCTTGCAAGAAGCCACCTCCTTCCCACACCCCTTGTTATTTCTTTGTCTGAACCTTCTTCTCCATTCTTGTTCTTCAGTACTGGGGACTGAACCCATGAAAAGCTGAGCTACATCTCCAGTGTCTCTCCACCACTTTTTCTTCTTGCTCTCCCTCTCTGTTTTGTTTTTGGGGGTTTTTTTGACACAGGATCTCACTATGTAGTTCAGTCTAGCCTTTAACTTACTGTGTAACCTACACTGGCCTCGAACTCACAGCAATCCTCCTGCCTCATCCTCCGGAGTGGTGGGATTATAGGTATACGCCATCACACCCAGCATCCTTCATTTTTGAGACAGGATCTTGCTAAATTACTCAGGCTGGCCTGCAAATTGCAACCCTCCTGCCTCTTGAATAACTGGGGTGGCAGGTAATTTTTAGGCCAGTTACTCTGTTTCTTAGGATTTTATCCAGGGGCCTTAACACTTCCTCTTTTCACTGCTGCCCTGCAAAGCATCCAGCATGTGAGGCACATGCTTTGCAGACAGTAAGTCTTTTGACACCAGGCCTAGAAAGCTCATGGAATCTAAGCAGACAGACCTTGGTACCACTTGGCTTGGAAACTGACCCCATTTCAGGTCTCCTAAATCTTCTATACAGCAAGTTTTACCAGGACCTGTGCATGTTTTCCAGACACCTTCCTTACCTCCGTAGACAATCTTGCTCCTCTTTTCTCTTCCCACCAGGTTAAAGGCACCCACTGAGGTTGCTAAGGGAATAAGGCTGGGCCAGGTGGCAGTCAGTGGATGAATGAGGCAGTGGACCTCAGGTTGGTCAGCAGGAAGAGAACTTCTTAGCTGTGTGGAGAGGAAAGGCAGCAGTGCAGTTCCATGAATTTCTGGGAATTTCAAAATTCCAGGCTGAATTTCAAAAGTCAAGAAAGCACTTGTCCGTGCTAGGAGGCCATGTTGAAGTCCTGAGAAGAGACTGGACCACGGAGGGGAAGGTTTCTGGGTGCTGAGAACAGTGGAGGTGTTATAGGGTGAAAAGTTAGAGTTTCAGTCAGTTGATATATGACAAAGAGCATTTGCTATGCATGCTTGATTTTTCAGTAGCTCTCCACTTCCTGTCTTGAAATGCATGTATGGTGTTTTATTCTATTTAATTTTGGCAATAACATAAAATCGTGTTGCTGGGGTGCTGTCACTGTCACTGATAGATCACCTCACCAGCTCAAAGGGTAAACACAGTTTGTTTGTTTTTTTTAATTTAGTTTTGTACAGTTACAAGGTGAGGAAGATTTCAGCTCATAAATTATTTACCAAAGCTCACAGGCATGATAGGCTGTATGCATATTCATCAGGTTAGCATCCATTATTCATAAGAAGTTCACTTCAACTGTTAGAAGAAAATGAGGTTGTTGATTGAAATGCTGAAGAAATGTAGGCCTTTGTCCTCCTCCATCCTTTCTCCCCTGGAGTAAGTCTGGAAATTCCATCAAAGGAAAAAAAAAAGGATATGGGGGAGAAACTCTTCCTTACATGCAGATAGAGAAAAAGACAGTATGGAGAAGGAAATAAATTGGCAGACTCAACCCCACCCATTTAACACCGATAAAGGCCCTTGGCTTCTGCTTCCACAGGTGCTGTGCCAGGCAGTCGCCAAGGGATTCCCTTTCTTGCAACAAAAGAGCAGCTTCAGCAAGTCTAGTAGATAGATACTGTGTATATTAATTAAGGTGCTGGTTGCATTCTACAGATAAAGAAGTAGTTATGATTATCTTGTTCTTTGACTCTCATACCAAGTCTATGAAGCAGATATAATTTTCAAGATGCAAAAGCACATTCAGAGAAAACTAAAAATGAGAAAACTGAAATTCACAAGTGATTTGTCCAAGGTCAAATAGCTCATGAGAAGCAGAATTAGGAAAGGAGCCTAAATTTCCATCCAATCCATTTTCTTTTTGAGGTGGGAGTCTCATCATGTTGCTCAGGTCATTCGCAAACTTTTAGACTCCTCAAGTGAGCTTCATAGTAGCTGGGACTACAGGTGTGTGCCACCATGCCTGGCATCCTATGTTCTTTATATTCTGTCCTCTTATGTCCTTCCCAAGTCCCATCTCCAAATACCATCCAGTGGGGGTTATGATCTCAGCATCTAAATGGAGGCATATACAGTCCATAGCAAGGTGGAACTGGTGAGTGAAAGGGAAAATTGCACAAAAAACAGGGGGAACCAAAGTCAAGCAGGCTTGGCCTTATGTTCCTCTATTCTTTCCATGAACCACTGACTTTATCATTTTTAATATCTTTATTGTTTCTGTGGCATATCAAAGCAATATGGGTTTGAAAGCATTAAATAATACAAAGTTGTACAGAAGAGTGAATAACGAATGTCCCAGTGTATGGGCAGGCAGAGAACTATCACAACCGCTAGCCTCCATTTTCACAGGCAAAAGTGGGAGGCATTATAATTAAGTCAGGTCTACAGACCTGAGTTCCAATCTTGCAATGATCACTTGCTTAGACTTACATTGATTTTGGTTTCTTCCTTTGTTTTTTGAGAGAGTATCCCTAAGTAACCCAGGCTGATCTTGAACTCACAATCCTTTTGCCTCCGTTTCCCAAGTGCTGGGATTTCAGGTGTGTGCTACCACACCTGACGGAGAGCTGGATTCTTTAAGCCATGGCTTTCCTATTTGTTAAATGGGAATAGCATCTCTTCTTGGTAGTTTCGTAAGTATGAAATGAGGTCATGTGCCAGGGAATAGCAGCACATGGTTATAATCCCAGCTACTTGTGGGACCAAAGCAGGAAGATCGCAAGTGGGGGGCTGGCCTGGGAAACTAAAAATGATGTAATTTAGCCCTCCTTAGGTTCAATCCCTGGGCCTGAAAAACTAAAAATGAAAAAGATAATATATATGGAATCCAAGAGTCAGCATTTTCCTTTACCTTAAGGATCCTCTCTTTAGTACTTGAAGAACTTGAGCAGGAGGCAAGGTCTGTCTCTTGCCTGCCCCCAAGTCTTTCGCTTGACCTTCTGTTCCATTCTGTCTTGGGACTTTTCACTTGGTAGCTAGACTCAGCCTGGAACTGCTTGTGTGTGTGGCTCCTCTGAATGAAATACAGCTATGATCACAGTGTGACACAAGTATGAATTCTCTCCATTGTGACTATACAGGGTTGTTACATTTATTTAATTCAGTTCTGGGATTGGGCCTGGGGCTTTGAGCATGCTTGGCAAATGCTGTGTACGTCTGAGCCCCAGCCCAAACTCTACTAGGCTGTTCCTTATTGAAGGGGTAGGGTAAAGCTAAAGAGAACTATAATAATGGAAAGTTCTTTGTTTTTTCCTCTCTCTCTCTCTCTTTTTTTTTTTTTTTTTTTTGGCTTTTTTGAGACAGGGTCTAGCTATGTAGTTCAGGCTGGCCTTGAACTTACTGTGCAGCCCCGGTTGGCCTCAAACTCATGGCCATCCTTCAGCCTCGGGCTCCCAAGTGCTGGGACTACTGGTGTGTGCCACAATGCCCAGCTCTTATTTTTTTTATTTTTTATTTACTTTTTTTGAGACAAAGTCTTGCTTAGTAGTTCAAACTGGCCTTGAACTCACATGTAGCCTAGGCTGGCCTTGCCTCAAACCTAATGGAAAGTTCTTAAACTTTGGTTTTAACTGTCTCTGTATTCTAAGAAACATCCCAGAGAGTCAGGCTTTATTAGGGAGTGTCAGTCCTTTCCTGATTGGGTCCTAGATTGTAACATAAGCTGGCTGCCTGTCCTCATGCTCCCTCTTACCTGGCCCATGAAATACTTCTTTAAGCTTACATTCCTTTCTGAAGAGGCTAGAAGAACATTTCCCAAAAGGACATTTTCCCAAATCGGACTGTTTAGTTTACACTCAGGATGAGCACCTTGGGAGGGGTAGTACCCCAAGTCCATACCCCTTCCCATCTCAGTATTCTGGCCAGATTAAGATGAGATGCAGATGAGGCTCTGTTCTTCTGAGTGCCTCAAGTAATCTTTGGAAAACTCTCTCTGTCTCTCTCTGTCTCTCTCCCTGCTCTCCCCTCCCTCTCTCTTTCCCTCCCTCCCTCAATCCTTCCTCTCTCTGTGTCTCTGTCTCCAAACAATAAAATGACATCAGGATCCCAAGCCAGCAAATTTTGCTATCCATTAATATTATACTATTTAACTTGCATTTTTAATAAGCCTCAAATGATTCTACTACAATAGGGTTAGGATTTCACAGGAAGAAACCTGGCCAAAATCGAAAGACAAGAGACACTGCCCCAGGGCTTCCCAGGTTGCCCCTGCTATGGTGGCGTTAGTTTTTCAAGTTCATTATGCACAGCAGTGTTGGCACCTTTCGAAAATGGCTTGCTGGGAATAAAAAAGGAAGACTCATTTCTGAGCCATGTATCTTGTAGTAGCTGTTCCCTGAGTTACCCAAAGACCAGGGAAAGCTTTCACAAGGTTGCTTCATAGAGCCTGACTGGATTCTTCCATAGAGTTTCACCTCTTTCTTTGGGTGGAGAAATAGGAGCTTGCTTTGTTATTCCAGTTCCGTAAATGAAGAGCTCAACACATGGTAGGTATTCAGGAAAGGTACATTAAAAAACAAAAGCAAAAACAAAAACAAAAACAAAAAACTACTCTGACACTCTAGTTAACTGAAACTAGCAGCCCAGCAGGAAGTCTTAGTCTGTTTGGCATTGCTATAACCAAACATCTAAGACTGGGTGTTTGATGAAGTAACAAAGTTTAGTTACTTCATTATCCTGATGGCTGCAGGGTCCAACACAGTGCCAGTGCTTGGTCAGGGCCCACTGGCTGTGTCACAGCAGAAAGGGAACTTGCTGCATCCAGAATGGAACAAACACATGGGGTAGCCTCGTTTTATAACTCATTCTCATAAGAACTAATCTAGCCACATGATACTTAACCTCAGGAGACCATTGCTCATTCCTCCCATGGGATTAGGATGCCTCATCCTAATCACCTTCTGCTAGGCCCCACTACCTCAATACTGACACACTGGGGACCAAGCTTCCAGTATACAAACCTTTCGGGGACAAACCCTGTCCAAGTAATAGCAGTCACCACCATTTTCTGAGCCCTCATGGTATATATTATCCCTATGTAGCCTTTACTCAGATCTGCTGTAATTTTCCACTTAGCATCTATTTTACCTTAGGTACACTGAGACAGCTCATTAACTATCATCTTTGGCTTTTCGCTCTCCTTTAAAAGTTATTCTTTTTCAGTTGTTTTGTTTTGTTTTTAGACAGGTCAGGCTGGCCTCAAATTTACGGCAATCCTCCCGCCCCAATCTCCCAAGTGCTGGAATTACAGGTGTGCACTACCATGCCCAGCACTAAAATTATTCTTAAAAACAGCTTTACTGGGCTATAATTTACATACAATAAACTGTGCATGTTAAAAATGTACAGCTTGGGCTAGGTGTGGAGATCAGTGGTAGAGCTAGCATGCGCAAGGCTCTTGGTTTGATTCCCAGCATTGTAAAAATAAATATAATAAAATGTGCAACTTGATATTTTGACACATGTATGCATCCATAAACCCATACCACAATCAAGATAATGAACACATTCATCACCCTCACAAGTTTTCTAGGATCCATTTGTAAGCTTCCTGCTTCCCACCCTTGTTCTTTTATCCTTCAAAAGGAACCACTGATCTGGTTTGCATTTTCTAGAATTTTATGTAAAGATAGTATGTATTCTGTCCTTTCCTTTCCTTTCCTTTCCTTTCCTTTCCTTTCCTTTTAGAGATGGGGTCCCATGACATTGCCCAGGTTGGACTCAATTTCCTGGACCCAAGCAATCTTCCTGTCTCAGACTCTCAAATAGTTGGGACTATAGGCACATACTATCACCACACATGGCTGTATTCTTTCCTTTACTTAGTTCAACTGAGATTATCCATTTTATTTTGTAGCTCTGTATTTACTCCCTTTTATTTTATGGCAATAAATTTATTTATTCATTTATATATTGATGGAAAATTTCATTGTTTCTAGTTTTAATACGTATAAATAAAGATATTATAAATAGCAACATATAAGTCTTCGTGTACCCAGATACTTTCATTTTACTTGGGTAAATACCTAGTAGTGGGATACTAGATCATATGATATGGTATATGTATGTTTAAATTTTTGTTATTTGTTTATTGAGATAGTGACCAGATATATAATTCAGGGTGGCCTTGTACTCATGGTAATCCTCCTACCTCAGTCTCCCTTGTGTTGGGGTTACAGATGTGCACCACTACACCTGGCTGGTGTGTTTAATTTTAAGGACCCCACTAGACTATTTTCCACAAAGGTTATACCATTTTACATTTTAACCAGATGTGGATGAGAATTCCAGTTACTCCACATCCTGTCCAACATTTGCTATAGTCTTTTTTTATATTAGGTGTTCTTTTGTTCTTGGTTTTTTGAGCCAGAGTCTTGCTATGTAGTTCAGGCTGGCCTTGAAGTCACTATGTAGCCCAGGGTGACCAGGAACTCATGAAGATCCTCCTGCCTCAGCCTGGATGCAGCACACACGTTGAAAAACGTTTATAGTGAAAAGTCTCCTTTCCACACGTCAACACTCCCACCTGACCCTACTGTTATATTTTGTGGGTGCTTCTAAAATTTCTTTACACAAATATTAATGACTATTCTTGGTTTTCCTGTTTTTTGTTATAAAAAGTATCACACTAAACACACTGTTCTGAATCTTTCTCTTTTTCATTTCAAAACTGTCTTGGGTTGGATGTGGTGATGCACGCTTAACCCTGAGCACTCAAGGTGGGGCAGGGGTCATGGCCAGCCTCACTCTACATCGAGGTTCTGTCTCAAAACAATAAAAATAAAAATCCTGAATTCTTTGTTAAAATCAAACTGTATTTCATTGTATATGTTAAGCTTTCTTTTAGTAGCTTTAATCTTTTGCTAGTATTAATAAGACTGTAAGAGTCCTTTGACATACAATGCTTCTCCTGAGTGTAAATAAATCTGTAGGAATGATTCCCAGAAGTAGGAATAGTATGTTTGCAATTTTGATAGATTTTGCCAAATTTATTTCATAAGAGTTGCCAAATACATTCTATAGGAGTTTTAGTGATTTATACTCCCACTATCAATAAATTAGAATGTCTGTTTATCCACAGCTGGGCAAGAAATGTTAGCAAACATTTGGATTTTTGCCAATCTGATAATGGTATCTGTGTGGTTTTAATTTGCTACCTTATTGTGACTGAAGCTGAATATCATCTTATGTACTGGGGGCAATTTGTTTTTCCTCTGCTGTGAACTGTCTGTCAATGTCATTTGCTATTTTTCCTAATGTTGGTTATACATTTACTGATTTCTTTCTTTCTTTCTTTCTTTCTTTCTTTCTTTCTTTCTTTCTTTCTTTCTCTCTCTTTCTCTCTTTCTTTCTTTCTTTCTTTCTTTCTTTCTTTCTTTCTGTTTTTCTTTCTTTTTGAGACAGGGTCTCACTGTGTAGTTCAGACTGGCCTTGAACTTACGATATAGCCCAGCAATCCTCCAGCCTCAGCCTCCTGAGTTCTGGGATTACACACATGTGCTACCACTACCATCTCCAGCCTTAGATTACTCACCTTGTAGATACCCCCAAGACCCTGTAAATGTATTCAGCTATGTTCATAAGGTGTCTCACTTCTCTAAGCACCAGAACTCTGCTCTTGAGTATATACTGAAATTTCTGCCTAGTTAACTTTTCTTTTGCCTTTTATAGACCTGTTCTGAAAATTTTTTTTGTGACAGGAAACAAGGTTTAGGCTGGGTTCCTCATCTCAACTTTGGGAGCCTCCTCAGTCCTAACCTGGTGAAGATAGGGACCTCTTCTCATGACCTTCCCTTCTGCAGGCTCCCTCTCTTCTCTTGGCCCAATATCAGCTGTCACAATCCCAGGAGCACTTTCACTTGTTTAACTTACACTCAACCTTCAAACTGCATCTCAGACATCACCCTTCACTTTTGTTTCCCCCATACCTGACACATAGTATGTGCACAAAACATTCTTGACAAATTAACGCAAGAAAAATTATTTTATAAATGACTAAACAAACATCTTCATCTCATTGGGGCGCCCATGAGAATGAGGAAAATGCTTCTACCCAAGAAAGTAGTCAGTTATCCCTTAATTCCACCCACTAGAGAAAGCAGTGGCCTTCAGTGTGACAGTAAACTCACTGGGCTCTGTCCTGCCTTTCTCCACACCCAGGTCCCAAGGCAATAAGTGAGTACCCGACACTGCCAAAGAGGCTTGTGTTATTTGTTGGGGCACAATTATAATGTAAGAACACATTTATAAAATAGCAATATTATAGGTATTTCACGATACAAATTAGAAATCTCGGTCCTAGTTTCTGCTCCTGAATTCAGTTGACCTTGACAGTGTCTGAAGCCCAGCTGCATATCTCTGATAAGCACTGAGTCAGAGTAATTGTCTATCCCTTAACCCTGGGCTAGTCAAGGGCACCATTAACTATGCTCACCCTGTAAGGGACCCCTCCCCTTGTTCCCAGAATATTTCTGTATTACAATAAACAATTCCTTTATTTCAATAAATCTGTTCAAGACTAGCCTGCCTGTTAATATATGACTCAATACATGTAACCAGTTAGGTAACATTTTGTCACTTGCTTTGTACCTCCCACTTCTAAATTCTATATAAACTAAGCTCTCTGTAAGCTCAGAGCTGTTGCCTTTGAGGAACTACCCTGAAACAGCTCGCTGGGGTGAAGATTAAACCCTGCCTTCTTATCTCCTCCATGCAGAGTCTTCCTTTCAGTTTGGTTTGATTTGGGTATTTTCCTGCAATGCATTGAGGTGGAAAAAATAAAAACTAAGGAGAAAGGCGGCATGGAAATTGAAATTTTTAAATTGCATTTACCTGAAGCTTCAAGACACAAAAGTTACTCAAACGTTTTTCTCTTTCTATAAACTCACTTAAAAATTTTTTCCCCCAAAGATCTTTTATTTTACCTTATTTTATTTTTAATTTTTTGAGACAGGGTCTCACTATGTAGTCCAGGCTAGTTTTGAGCTCCCCATGTAGCCCAGGCTGACGTCAAACTTGTGGCAATTCTCCTGCCCCAGCCTGAGTGCTGGGATTATATGCATGTGCCACCACACCTGGCTAGATCAATCACCCATCTTGAAGACACCTCCTTAAATATATCCAACTCTGGCTCGTAAGTGCCTCCTCTCATTTCTGAGCCCCTGCACTCCTCTGTTGAATGCCCTAAAATATCTGTCTAATGAACCCTTCTCATGTCTCTTACTAATGCATCTTAAAAACTCTTTCTCCACGACAGGAAGCAGTGAACCTGCAAACTTATTCTACAAGGGTGGGATAGGTTCCTCAGGACAGCCTTGGGGCCCCTCAGACCCAGCCTGGAGATCGCATGAGTAGGTCTGGTCAGATCCCTGGCTGCCAAGGGTTCATCCTTTAATCGCTGGACCAGCAGAGGTTTGGGAAGGACTCTTCAGTGAAAGTATTTGAATTTCTAACAGTGATGGGGCCAGAGTTTGCAAGCTGATTTTCAGCTCTGTCTACTTCCCTTTCCCCTCTCCTTTATTCTTTTCCTCCCCCAACACAGAGTTTGGATCTAGTGGAATCCACAGGAATCTGTGCCCTCTTTGGCAGATGATGAAATCTGAGAGGCAGCAGATTAGAAACAACCAGTGAGGTGAGGATGTGGTAACGGTAGAACACTTGCCTGGCACACGTGAGGGGCTATGATCCATCTCCACCCAACGCCTTATTTATTTATTTGGTTCCAGTAATCGAACTCAGGACCTCGCGCCTGCCAGGCATGCATGCACTGTGCCACTGAGCTACATCCCTGGCACGCCCCTCCCCTACCCCCCAGCACCACAAGAACAAAATAGTGGCCTTTGCGCTTCAATTCTGACTCTACAACTGTGTGCTTAGCTCAGCTGCTTAACCTGCCTGAGCTTCCGGCTTACCGCCCCTTTCTGAGTCGGCCGTAGACCGTAACCTGACAGGCCAGGGGCGGCGTCGCCTCACGCTTTGCAGGGAGTAAGTGGGAGCTACACAGCTGAGGGGCAAGGTCCGCGTCAACACCCCGAGTGGTTGCGTAGTGAGGAAGGCTCCCGGACCCCGCCCGGCCTCGGCCCCCGCCGCTCTGCTGGTTCCCCGGCTCCGCCCGCCCACAGCCCGGGCAGAGCAGGGCCGGGGGCGGCTGCGGGGCCTGCGGTTCCGTCTCTGTGGTGCTGAGCGAGCGCCACCTTCGCCAGGGACCCGGTCCAGCCGCAGGCGCGTTTGCTTTAATAAGTCCATGAAACGGACTAACCCAACTGAACCAAACCACACCAAACCACAACTGGTGAGTTTTTCCCCCTATCTTAGGCAGACTCTGATTATGCTGCCCAGGCTGGCTTTGAACTCCTGACTCACAGCGTCCCCCCTACCTGTTGCTCAGGTCCTAACTGGATGAGAAGAAAAAGAAAACGACAACAAAAAAAGAACAGAAAAAAATAGGAGAGCATAAAGGATAGTTTTAGGTCATAAAACTTTGTTTTAGTTGTATATACATAAATGTGTGTGTTGGCTTCTGATTTAAAGTGTACTGTGGTTGTGTGCACCTGCTATCTCAGTTGCTTGGTATCTCAGTTGCTTGGGAGACGAGAGGAAGATCTTGCAGATTGGTCAATTTAGTGAGACCCTATCTCTAAAATACTATTGTAGATTTGATCCAAAAAGGTTGCAAGCCCTCGCACTAGAAGGTAAGCTTTAGATGAGGCTGTAGCTCAGTGGTAGCGCACCTGCCTAGCATGTGTGAGGCTCCAGTATCATAAATAAACAAACAAACAAACAAAAAACAAGTAAACATCCCTCAAGTCTTTCCCCTTAGAAGGTAAGCGTAACACAGCAAATGTTTCATTTGCTTCATTTAGAACAATACCTGGCATCTGTGAGTGTTCTACAAGTAAGTGTACAATGAGTGAGTTTTTTAAACACTATCTGCCTTCAAGAATATTAGAATCAGAAATAGAGGGAAAAGGTCAATGTCATAGGTTTTATATTACAAATGTTAGCTTGAATTAAACTAATAATGTGGCTGGGTGTGGTGGTACCTGCCTGCAATCCCAGCAACTCAGGTTGGTGAGGAGGGAGGACCCCAAATTTGACACCAGCTTGAACAATTCAGTGAGACCTTGTCTCAAAGTGAAAAGGAGGCAGGAGTGTGCCTCAGCAGAAGACTGCAGTCTCCATCCCCTTACAGAAAAAAAAAAAAAAATTTGAATATATTGAAAAAAGCAAAACAACTTTAAAAACTTCCCCATACAGACTTGGAAATCAGACATTTTACTTATGTGAAGCAGTGTTCATTAATAAGAAAAATTAAAAAATAAAAGCACTGACCTGGGAATTTGGGTGCCAGAACATTAAACCTGATTCTGTAATCTGTTTGTTAACTGTGTGACTCGCAGAAAATCTCTTCTGAACAATTCTCTAATTTGAAAAACAGGAGGAATGTCTGAATAAGCCCTGTTTTCATACCACACTACTCTGAAGACTAGATCGGACTATGCATTTTATGATGCTCTGCAAACTGTGATACAGTACTGGAGACAGAAGAGAATGCCAAGCTGAAGCAACTGTGGGTCTTTTTCTGCGGTTTAATAAATCAATCAGCAAATATTTATCAAGATTCTAATGTTTACTGGGAGCTTTTGTTTCCAAAGCTCCCCCTGGCCCCTTATTGTGGATGAACCTGGGGGAGTTCTCCCATTGAACTACGTCCCTAGTTCTATTTTTTGAGACAGGATCTTGATAAATTGGCCTGGAATGTGCAATCCTCCTGCCTCAGCCTCCCTCAGTGTTGGGATTATAGGTGTGTGCCACCAACCCTTGCTAGAGTGCTTCATTCTTAAAATACTTTTCTACCTACTTTTACTACAATGGACAGTGTAAACTCCACAAGCATACACTGTTGGGCTTGTTTTGTTTTTTGAGACAGGATTTTGCTATGGTCAGGCTGGCCTTGAACTCACTATGTAGACCAAGAGGACCTCAAATTTTTAGGGATCCTCCTGCTGGGATTACAGGTGTGGGTTGCTACTCTCAGCTAGTTTTTCTTTGCTTAACTCTATCTCCGTATTTGTAGGTAGCCGGTGCTTAGCAATTGTGCTGTTTGGACTAAGTTCTTTACCACTGAGCCACAGTTCCAGCTCTTTTCATTTTTTTCCCTTGAAACAGAGTTTTGCTGTGTTGCCGAGGTTGAAATCTAATATCTTTTTGCCTCAGCTTTCTAAGTAGCTGGGATTACAGGTGTGCACTACTTGGCTTCAGCAGGTAGCTGTGAATGAAGAAAGGGAACAAACTTCATTGCTATTGTAAAGGATGTCATCTTTAACCATAAGGATAAGAGGCGAAGTGAAAAGAGAAACGATGTGTGCACACAGGCACACATTCAGGTCATACATAACAGGCCAAAGAAAGGGCAGGGTCACACACACTCGAGAACTATGTCAGCTTTGGTGCCAGATGTTTTGGATGGCACAGCAAAAACACAATCCTTTCCTTTATGGGATAGCCTTTCACAGGAACACTCAGGCAGCGAAGGTCAAAGTCTTTTTCGAGAAAAGACATAAACTCGACTGGCAGAATAAATCTTTACGGAGCCGAAGCTTAAATTGAACTTGGGCATGTGAAAAGTGAGAGGTACCAAGGTTTGGACAGTATATTTTAGACAGTTTGGAAAATTTCCAAATACCTGTGTCCCTCGTGTAGAGATTCTCAAAGTGAGCTGATGCTGAGTTAATGAGTATCCAGTGTCTAGTGTAGGTGGGAAAAGGTTTCAGGCAATGATTTTATCCTTCTGGCTCCAAAAGCCCAATAGAAAAGACCGGTCTAGAAATAGCCCGTACCGGCCAACACCACTTTCGGTTTCCTCCTGTTAAGCGGCAGAAGAGGGGGATGGAGGACAAGGGTAAGTGGGCGGGGCCAGCGCAATTGGCAGGAACACGCGGGTCCTGTATGCAGGGACTGGAGGCCAGACGGAGGGGCGGGGTTTCCGGTGGCAGCGGCACTCAGGCGTCGGAATGACGCCAGGCGAGGAGGATCGTCACGTGACACGGAAGTGACTCCGAACAGGAAGAGGACGAAAAAAATAACCGTCCGCGACTCCGAGTCGAACAGGACCCGCAGACACCATGAACAGCAAAGGCAAGGACGGGGAGCGGCAGAGGCCATCGGGGAAGTAGTGTTGGCCTTGGGCGAGCGGGTTCAGAACCCAGGTTAACCCCGCGCCAATCTTGGCATGGGCTGCGCCGCACCCCTCGGCCAGCCGGGGAGTGGGGGTGCACTTGGCACCCTCGGCCTCTCGTAACTACCGCTGCTGGCTCCCTCCTGGCCCTTTCTCTCTTAAACTCTGTGGCGCAGTTTGGAGCTGCGGACTTGGGGGTGTGTGTGGGGGGGCTTGTCGTGATGGACATCTTCGGGAGCAAATAGGGGACTAGAGCAGGGATTTGGGTGGGCCAATGGAGAGCTGGCAGAGGCGGGGCGCCGCACTCCAGTACTGCGGGCCGGGCGGGAGTTTAACTAGTGAGCTGCTGGCTGCGTCCGTGAACCAGCTGAGGCCTGCAAGGTCTTTTCCCCGTTCCCTTCACACTCCTAGCCCTTCGCGGGCGGAGCTCGAACTTCTTCGCGTTCTTGTGATTGTGCCAAAGTAGGATTGTCTCACTCCCTTTGTAGGCTGATGGTTTACTCCCCATTCTCCCAATCTATTGGGAAGTCGACCTTGAGTAAGAAACCGCGAGGTAAATAATCAGAACCACCGTTATTCAGTCAGGGTTGGTGACACCTTGGCCTGTGGAGACTACCTGGAACGGAAGTATCCTAGATACAACAGCAAAGGAACAAGACCCCAGAGCTGTCTTACATTCCAGAAAGAATTTGGGTCCAGCTAGACTTCCCCTTACCGTATACCAGTGGAAACAGCGCCTTTCTCGCCCAATCAGAACCCAGCACCTTCCATTAAAAGGGTATAAGAACAATGGTTATTTTCTTAGCTCCAAAAAACTGCCATGCAAGGCTGTTTGCAAGTCTCCTCACTCCCACCAAGTTAGCTACCCAGATATTTTGCCCATTTTGGTGTGTCTATAGTGGGGAGAACCTGATTTATTTTTTTGTCTTCTAGGTCAATATCCAACGCAGCCAACCTACCCTGTGCAGCCTCCTGGAAATCCAGTCTACCCTCAGACCTTGCATCTTCCTCAGGCTCCACCCTATACTGATGCGCCACCTGCCTATTCAGAGGTGCTGCCTGTTTGTCAAAGTTGAACTAGTTGAGAATACTCTTAGACCACATTTTAAGTCCTTAGCTAACTCTGACTTCACAAACAGAAAATGATGAGAGGAATAATTTAAAACATTATATAATGCAGAAATCTGTTGGGCTCAAGAATTCATTCTCTGATTATGCTTTTTGGCACATGCTGAGGTTAAGATGAGTGTGTTTGTCTTGAGTCTAACATTAGGAAATGATCTAGGAGAATATTGAATGCCAGTGGAAAGACACTTGTGTAATGCACAAAGTATAATCTGCACTAGGATAATTAGGAATTGACTTAGCCTGGGTATGGGGGTACACACCTGTAATCCCAGCTGTGGGAGGCTGAGGCAGGAGGTCACAAGTTCAAGATAGGTCTGGGAAACTTAAGACTCTTATCTCAAAATAATGTGAAAAAATATGTTTAAAGGATGTAGTTCAGTGATTGAGTGCTTATGTAGCATCTGTGGTGTCCTAGTTTCAATTCCCAGCAGCACAAAGAAAAAGACTGACTCATTAAAGAGATTTTAAGTAGGAAATAAGGTAACATTTTGCCTTCTTTTTTGCCTTTTTAGCTCTATCGTCCAAGCTTTGTGCACCCAGGGGCTGCCACAGTCCCTACCATGTCAGCTGCATTTCCTGGAGCCTCTCTGTATCTTCCAATGGCCCAATCTGTGGCTGTTGGGCCCTTAGGTTCCACAATTCCCATGGCTTATTATCCAGTTGGTCCCATCTATCCTCCTGGTTCAACAGTGCTGGTGGAAGGAGGATATGATGCAGGTGCCAGATTTGGAGCTGGGGCTACTGCTGGCAACATTCCTGTGAGTATGCCCTCAAGAAACCGCCATTGTATGTTTTCACTTTCTGAAATGACTTTATATTCATTCTCCCATCATCCCTGGAAAAGTTGTGAATTTTGGTACAACAGCTGCCATCTAATAAGCAGAAAGTGGCTGAGGGGACAGGAGAACTATGGCATATGTATAGCACTAGCACATTCCCTGGGGTCCAGGTCAACCAGATTGCTTTGTCAGTTGTGCTTGTTGCTTTTCCACTTCATTTTAATACAGTGACCTGGTCTAGTAATGTTCCTTATTCATTCTGTAAACATTTACTTAATATTTCATCAGCATGGTATTGTATTATGATCTTAGATGATTAAAAACATAGAAGCATAATCCCTAGTACTTAGCTTTTTGTTCACTGTTGCCTTGTGCTTAGTTCCCCCATGCATGGGACTAAAGAGTTCACTCAGTCCTTGCTGAGGCCATCATCTACTCAGAACTATACACTAGAGATGAAGTTAGTGAACTATAGGTAATCCGATGGTCTATATGAAGAGTGTCCAGAGGGCTTGGGATGTGGCTCGGTGGCAGTGTGTATTTAACATGTAAAGTTTAACTCCGAAAATAAAACACCAGATTACCTAGGGATCCTCCGGGATTTGGCCACAGACCTGGCACATTGTTCCTGTTTAGGGAGTGTGAGTGGGAATTTTTTTCTGTTGTGAAAATGTGTTTTGTATCCATGCATAGGCTTTATCTTGGAGCTAGAACCTTTTGAATGAGTGATAGGCTCCCTTTCTTGTGTCTTGGGTTCACAGAGAAAATATACTTGCTTTAAAACTCAAATTGGTGGCAGAACCAGCTCCTTAAAATGCTGTTGGTTATGCATTGCCATCTTTCTAATAGCATCTGCTTTACCTGCATTCCCTTCCCTTGTATCAGCTGCCCTGTGCCCATTCTACCTTGTCCTTCCTTTCAGCCTCCGCCTCCTGGATGCCCTCCCAATGCTGCTCAGCTTGCAGTCATGCAGGGAGCCAATGTCCTCGTAACTCAGCGGAAGGGAAACTTCTTCATGGGTGGCTCAGATGGTGGCTACACCATCTGGTGAAGAACCAGCGCCGCCTCTGTGCCAGGAAAGACATCACATACCTTCAGCACTTCTCACAATGTAACTGCTTTAGTCATATTAACCTGAAATTGCAGTTTAGACACATGTTGTTGGGGTGTCTTTCTGGTGCCCAAACTTCAGGCACTTTTCAAATTTAATAAGGAACCATGTAATGGTAGCAGTACCTCCCTAAAGCATTTTGAGGTAGGGGAGGGTATCCATTCATAAAATGAATGTGGGTGAAGCAGCCCTAAGGATCTTCCTTTAATTCCTCTGGAGTAATACTGTACCATACTGGTCTTTGCTTTTAGTAATAAAACATCAAATTAGGTTTGGAGGGAACTTTGATCTTCCTAAGAATTAAAGTTGCCAAATTATTCTGATTGGTCTTTAATCTCCTTTCAATCTTTGATTTATATTACTTGTTAAATGCGTTAGCTGTCTGCCTTTTCCTTTCCATTCTTTGCCCCATGTGCTGTCTCCAACCTTAGTCTTCCATTCCCTCCTGCAATCTCCATTGAATCAGTGGTGCAGGACAGAAAGCCAGTCAGTCATTTCCTTCTCTCCTTGCACTTCTACCCACTTGCCATCTTTTAACTAGTCTTTCATAAGGATCCTCTGAAACCTCTATGTGTCCCAACCACAGGCCCCATTATGCCTGCTGTTATATTTCCTCAGGCAAAAGTAGAGGGTGCTTTTGGACCCTCTTTATAGGTTGTTTCTGCATACACAAACCTAACCCAGATTTGCTTTGGTGCCAGAAAAACTGAGCTTTGTTTTAACAAAAAAGTACCAGTGCAAAATGTCCCATAAAAGAGTGTTTAAAATGAGGGGTGAGGAGGAGGAGGATGCATTTCAAAAGCTTGACCTCAGAGCCAAATTAAGAGGAGTTTTCAGATCAAAAACTGGTTATCATTTTTTTGACAGCATGTCTGATGTAACCACTCATGGCTCCCAAGAATTCCGAAGCTGGGTGAATAGGGTCATATGGTGAATGCTTCACTGTAAGATGACTTGAGTCCAGTGGGATCTCATTAGGGTTAAGAATATTTCAGGGATCCTTAATATTTTGATTTGTGTTTTCTGAAATTGAATTTTATTTTATCTTATAATTTCAGTTCATCTAAATTTTGTGTTCTGTACATGTGATGTTTGACTGTACCATTGACTGTTATGGAAGTTCAGCGTTGTATGTCTCTCTCTACACTGTGGTGCACTTAACTTGTGGATTTTTTATACTAAAAATGTAGAATAAAGACTATTTTGAAGATTTGAATAAAGTGATGAAGTTGCATTACACCTCACTCCAAGGATTCTTTACTTAGCTTGTTTTTAGATTTCTTTGCTATCTTTGTATACATTCCACCTAGAACGCTGCTAGGTGTTACTGCTTTTCTGTTTTCTTTAATGAAGGCTTTGAAATAAATGCAGGAGTACAAGGCCAAGATTTGACTATTTTCATGAGTGCCACTTTAGATGCAACACTTTCTTTCACTTTACTACCTAAACTTAGATCCTGGAATTCAGAATTTAAAATAAGAAGGAAACAATTGGTTCTCTTCCCTTGCTCTAGAGCTTGGATTGAGAAATAGTATAGCAGCCTAAATGCATCTGGAGAGATTTTCCAAAATTCTGTGTGGGGAGAAATACTGAAAACTCCTAGAATTCCCAGCTCCTGGGTTTTACCTTGGATATGCTAGAGCTGAGACAATGAAGGCAATACAGTAAGATCTTGAAGATAGCTTAATTCAAAAGTAAATGATATCTGAGCTAACAGTTTAAATATTGGACCTTTTAAAAATATCTCACTTGGAGACTAAGTTAAATCCTAGGTGGTACTGGGATCGATTTCAAGGATACTGGTAGGGGAAGGCAGGTTTTTCCTGCTTTCCTCTGTGTATACATACGGGATCTGGGAAATTTCAGCCCCCACTAGGATGGAGGCTAAACCTCATCTCCAAGGATGTTTCTAATGAGGCTATTCTGGGGCCAGCTTCCTGATCTCTTTGTCTCAAACTGCTGAGACTGCTGGGAACTCATGGGGCTTCCCTAGGGTTATTGCTGCTTGGGAGAGAACAGGTGCAAAGGAGTTAACAGATGTCAAAATCTAAGCAAGTCAAAGTATAAGGGCAGTTATTTCTTGCATGTGAAAGTCTGAATTCTGTATCAGTGAAAAAGTTTAATTTGTGTTACTAGCACAAGTATGAGGTTGTTGGGGAATATGAGAAGGAAGGGCTCAGATTAAGGGATATAGCACATTGATCAGGAGGTAAGAACCCAGAGTCTCCTATCCCTCAGGGCCTGGCCTTTTACTGTGCTGTTTAGTCTCTGGGACGAACTTACATGGATGTTTCATTTTGGGCCTATACCTAGGTGACCCCAAAGGGGACAGAGTGGAGCAGTAGCTAGTGACCTTCATTCGTTCTCTCCCCATGAAAGCACATACTCAAGTGTTCCCTGGTATAGCTCCACCTGTTGGCTAGTCACAGACACCAGTTCTATTCCAAAGGCCTACCCACATAAGCAGCTTCTGGCCCCTGGAGTCAGTGATGCTGGCATTTGGGCCTGTGTCCTGGAAGGAGCTTGGATTTTTCTGTTTCAATCAGTGTTACTCACTGGATTCAGATAAAACTTGGAGCTAATAAATAAACAGTCACTGTATTAGCATTGGAGCCAGGACTTAGTTCCATGGGGCCTGGTAATCACTAGATGAAATACTCCTCCTTCTCTCTGTCCTTGGCCGAGTCACTCTCCATCTGAAGGATGGCGCTGGGCTCGCTTTCTGTAGGTTCATAGGTGACGTAGCTGCCTTTGTTCTTGTACAGGTAAAAGAAGATCAAGATCACGACTGAGAGCAGGGTGAGGAAGACTACGGTGATAACAACTTGGAAAGGAGAGGGAAAATGGAGACATGTTTGAGGATTGAGATCTCAGGAATTTTTTGGGTCACCTAAATTAGACAATTCCCTTACTCTTCAAAAGGATTCTCTTGTTTTTAGTTAATTACCATCCACTTTAAATCCATGTTCCCTCACCATGCTTCCATGATACATGGTATCTAGAGTCTCCTGGTACTTAAGCTAAGGACACAAAGCTTTTGATTTCTGACAAAACAACTCCCTCCCAAATGATTTCCTGACAATTACGATAGAATGGGAAATAAGCTGCAGCTTATCCGAACAGGAAAGGGTGTTTTTAAGTTCATAGCTTCCTGTAGCAATTTCTCTCATCCTCCCCCCTCTTTCTCACCACTCAGTAAACCACATATATCCTCATCCCTACCCACACTTGAGTGTAGTGTCCATATGCACCAATATCTATTTTTAGTCACCTCTCAACCTATCATTTACTGGCGGTACAGAAGCTGAGTCTTTTAGAGCTGTGCATGTGTATGTGCAGAACCTATGTGCCAGAGTAAGCCCTTGAATGGATTTGGTTTCTGATGTTGTAGTGACTGTCCAGTTGGGGGAAAAATTTTAGTTTATCACTCTGGGTTCTAGCTGTCTCTGAAGCAAGAGAGCCCCTAATCCTGGGGGTCCCCTGGGATTTGGCTCTCTTTATTACCTGCAATGAGTGCTGTGCTGGCTTCTTCAGCTTCGGGGGACAGGGCCTCAGTGGCCTGCAGAAGTGGAGTAGTCATCAGCTCTTCTGGAAAGTTTAGAAGAGTGGAAAAGGAAATGGGAATGAATTCTTTTATTCTAAAGCATGCTTTGTCCTTAAAATGTCATCACCTCATCTTTTTCCCTACTTAAAAGTTTATTGTTCAATTCCTACAGAAAATGCAAGAAAAACCTAGAGAAAAGAGGAGAAAAACTACTTTCCAAAGACAATGAATACTTTGATAATTTATTTCTTTCTAATATAGTGGCCCACTGCCTATAATCCCAGGTACTTGGGAGACTGAGATGGGAGATCTCAGGTTCAGTGCTAGCCTTGGCAACTCAGACACTGTCTCAAAGAAGAGGGATGGGGCTGCAGGTCAGTGGTAGCGTGTCCCTTACTCCCACTCCCTCAAAAAAAAATACAGGTTTTTGAGCCTGACTGACAGTTTCAAATGTGAGCTCTGTCCTTTACTAACTGTGAACTTGGGAAATTACCCAACTCCTCTAAGTATCAGTTGTGTCATCTGCAAAAGGGAGATAAGAGTACCTACTTTACAAGGATTGTTGCAACATAGTAACAGTAAGTCATCAGAAATGCGTAGTTTTACGTAAATGATGAGTGTATATAATTACATGTATATATTTATATCACCTAGCATGTACATTTTCTTTAGTGTTCTTACTCTTTATAAACATTATTTTTAAATAATGTTTGTCTCCTATCAAAGTTCTTTTCTATACTTTCAAGATAGATTCTATACTTTGAAAGGCTAGATATGAGGCCCTTCCTGCACCCCTACCTGTATGGGTCTATGTATTTTTCAGAATTAAGTGATTCCACAGGAAGTCAGGACACTCTTAATTCTTTCATAATTAGCATTTTGATGAAATGGTTGATAAGGTAACTTTTTTGCTTTTGGTTTTTTTGAGACAGGATCTTACTATGTAGTTCAGGTTGGCCTTGAATTCATATGTAGCCCAGGCTGGCCTTGAACTTGTGGCCATCCTTCTGCTTCAGTATCCTGAGTGCTGAGATTACAGGCATGTACCACCACCTCCTGGCTGGCCCAGTTTTTTACAAGTATTCCTCATTTTGCCTTCCTTAAGCATTTGAGAATTTAATCTATATAAAACAGCAAAAACATTAATGCATGACAAAAGCTTAAATATAAAGATGAATCATTTCAATTAATTGACAACCATATGACTTGCAACCATCATGTGCCAGGCACACTGACTTCTTAGATGCAAGGGTCCCTTGTGATGAGGTAAACCAGCAATCTGACCATGAAGCTGAGTTTTAGTGTGGATCAGAATGCAGATACACAGGAGTCACAAAGAATCCTAGTTGGGAAAATCTGCAGATGACCCCAATTATAACAGCTATCATTTAGTAAGTCTCTGACTTATGCCAGATGCTTTATATACATCACTACTCATCTTTACAACACCAATTACTTCAAAATGAGGGTTTTTTTCTTGCTGATGTGGACCTTGAGGCCTGAGTAACATAACTCATATAACACATGAAGTATTAGTGGATAGGCCAAGAAATGAATCTAGGACTACCTGCTCCAAAGCCCAAGCTTTTCTTTTTCAATAAGGATAAAGGGAGAAAGCTAATAAAAGATAACAATGAGGAAACACAGCAAGCTCTCCAAGAGGTTCAAGGGTTGCTGGGCTTGGTGGAACAGCTCTGTAATCCCAGATACTCGGGAAATTGAGACAGGAAGATTACATGTTCAAGGCCATACTGGGAAACTTAGCAAGGCCCTGTGTTGTACATATGTATGTATATACATATATATGTATGTATAAGTAAGCAAATAAATAAATGGTACTGAGAATGTAGCTTAGTGATACAGTGCTTGCGTGGCATGCACAAGGTTTTGGGTTCAATCCCCAGTACTACAAAGTCAAAAAACTAATTCAAGGGTTTAAAAGATAGATTCAAGTAAAAAGAAAAGCCAGGTGACCACAATCAAATACAAACAGACTGCTCATTTAATGTGAAGTTGTTCATATGCCATTGGTCAAAGGGGGTGAAGACGTCAGTATAATATGGAATTAAGGTCTGTATACAAAACGTACCTAGCTTTAATCTCTCATTTGATTACAGGCACATCTTTTCACAACTAGAGAACAGTAACAATATAGGAAGACCTTATGAAAATTTAATAGAATGTTGTCTTTGGATTTAGTTATTGGTTGGTTTCACTAAAAACCATCTCCTGAAGCAACATGTGCAAATGACAAAAGTACAAAGAAATTCACCTCAATATTAAAACAATGGACAAGTGAAGAAGATAGACTTTATCTTAGATTTTAATTTCTGATGAAGATGCTCCCTATTAGAAGAAAAGGCTCACTGGAATCTATTGGAGGAAGTACATGCCCCAGGGTATAAGCTGCAAAGGGCTGATTGGGATTCAAGGTTCAAATGCTAGTGGAGATTAACTCTGCCAATATTTTTATTGAGGTTGTTACTGTATTTATAGGGATTCTGTTACAATGCTCTGTAAGTATTGTATGGTCTACTCCAATCGTCTTTTTCCTGTAGGCTCTCGTATTCTCACTAATGTGATTTCAAGAATGTTAGTCTTTTCAAAATGCATGTAAAGTTTTCTAGCCAAAATGCCTATGTTAAGGGCTGCCAGAGACTTAGAAGAATAGTGTTGGGAAGCTCTATATAGCTCACTGTGGCAAATAAACCTGAAAGACAATTTTTAAAATGTATTTGGAATAAGAACAAGACTTGATCTTTAGACTTGAAGGTGCCAGGCTGGAGAAAATGGAAAAATTCCTGGTGCTTTTGGCCTCTGCCTCTCAGGAGCAGCAGAAGCATTTGGGACACAGGGAAGTAAGCTCAAGAAATGAGAAGCACTGGATAATCTAAAAGGGATCCAGATAAATATCAGCCAAGGGGGATAATAACTTGTAAATGAGACCTCTGTTGGAAATGTAGGCGCTTCTAAGGAAGAGACAGGGGCCAGGTGCCCAAAGGGCAATGGAAAGAATATAAATTCTATAAAAAGCTGGTGAGTTTGATGGAGCTCCCCAGAAAAATCCTAGAATAAGGGCCCGTTTGGGGGCCTTAAACTCAAAAGAGCAAGAATTAGGAGTCAGTGTGGGATCACTAAGCATAAGCTGGGACAGACAAGCTACAAAACCTTTTTAGTCTGAGATTCTAGGTCCACAGAGAGAAAAATTAAAAAGTTAATTCAGAACTAGGAATGGAAGTACACACCTATAATCTAGCATTGGGAAGCTGAGGCAGAAAGATTACCTCAAAGTTAGGGTCAATCTGAACTACATAGCAAGATTCTGTCTCAAAAAAATAAAACAAGTTAATTCAACAAGTATTCATTGATTATGTACTCTGTTGGGTTTTAGGTACAGATCAGTGAACAAAAGAGCAAAACCTCTTATCTTCACAGCTCTACAAAATAAATAAAATTACTATATGATCCAACAATCCTATTTCTGGGTATATATTCAAAATGAAAGAACAGGACTCAAACTGATATTTGTATGTCAATGTACATAGTAGCATAATTTATAATACAAAAAGGTAAAGCAACCCAAGTGTCCATTAACAGATGAATGGAAAAACAAAATGTGGCATACATATACAGTGGAATATTATTCAGCCTTAAAAGGGAAGTTCTAACACATGCTACAGTGAGGATGAACCTGCAAGACTTTAAGCTTAGTAGAACAAAACAGGCATGAAAGAGCAAATATTATATAATTTTAATTTTACTGATTACCTAGAGCAGAGATGGCGAACCTTTTAGAACTTTCAATGATACCAACAGCCTGCTGTGGCACATGTGCCATAAGCTGGCCACCACTGACCTTCAGCAATCAAATTCCCCAGACATAGAGACAGAAAGCAGAATGGAAGGTACCAGGGTCTGGGAGAGGGGGACAATGGCAAATTAACACTGAATGGGCACCAAGTTTTAGTTTGGAATAATAAAAAGGGTTGGGATAGTCAATCATGACAGAGAATGTACTTAATGTTTTGGACTGTATGTTTAAACTGGTGCTGGGGGTGTAGCTCAGTGGTATAGCACTTGGCTAGCATGCACAAGGTCCTGAGTTCAAACCCTCCCCACCCCCAGCTTCTAGGATAGCTAGATGTAGAGTTAGAAACCATTTCTACTTCTAGTCCTGCCTACAGAAGAGCAGAAAACAGAATCTAATCAGGAGGCTGCTAACCCAGAACACTATTTAAACACCCTCTACAGAACAGACCAGCATTCTGTTTTTTAAAAAGTCATGAAAGTAGCCAGTCATTAGGGCATAGCCCTGTAATTCCCAACACTCCTGGACAGTGGTAGAGGACTGCAAATTTTAAGCCTAGCCTGAGCAATTTAAATACTTAGCAAGACTATACCTCAAAAAAAGAGGTTTTGTGTGTGTGTGGAGAGGACGTAGCTTAGTGCAAAGTTTAATCCTCAGTATACACACGGAATAAAGCTTGGTGCCTGGCATAGTGGTGCACAACTATAATCCCAGCACTTGGGAGACTGAGGCAGAAGGATTGCAGTGAACTATATAGTGAGTACAAGGCCAACCTGAACCAGTCTCAAAAAACAAAACAAAACAAAACAAAACAAACAAAAGTAAAGCTTGACCCGGAAACCTTTTACTTTTGGGGTCTATAGAACCACATCCAGTTGCCTAGTAATTTAATGCCTAGATAAGAGTATGTACCTTTCCAGGATGGCAAGATGAGAAAAACAAATGGTCAGGACGATGGCTAATTGCACTGAACAAACAGCAGACAGGAAGTGACCTTGATTGGTTTTGGTAGACACTGTTAGGGATCATTGGAGACTCTGGGGATAGTAGTGACCATGTGGAGCTGCTGTTAATTGCTAGAGCTAAAGGTGATGACAGTGATATGACCTACTGAATATGTGACTAGAGAGAGATGTCATATAAGGAGAATGTAGAAGGGAAGGTTAGGCCTTCCTCCAAAGATAGTGATTCGCTATCAGTCTCAAGCAGATATAGCTATTCAGATCAGCTCCACCACTAAAAATAGGTTTGTTGTTCAAGAGTCCTTGAGTGCTCTCATAGGAAACAGCACCAACCAATCAATTCCCAACAACACAGACATACACACTGCGTCTTTAAAAGAGGATTACACTTAAATTTGATTGTGTTACTAAAATATAAGTCTGTTTGCCTTTGTCTTGTAATTCTGTGTTCACTTGGTTGTTAATTGTTGTTAGTGTCTACTATGCTAATCTAAGAATTACAGAATATATCCCCAGAATCCATAAATGTGTCCTTGTCCTATCTTGTAGCAATTCAGTAGAACTATGATTATAATCACATTTTACCTATGCACAGTGTTAAAAAAGAATTATTTCTGTATGTTAATAGAAAAAGAAGTTTGTTCCTGTTTTACTGTATACAGAAGCGTAATTTTCTGGCTTGAAAAAGTAAGATGTATAGGGTTTTGTTGTTGTTGTTGTTTTGCTTTGTTTTAGACAGAGTCTTGCTATTATAGCCTAGGCTGGTCTTGAACTCAAGAGGATTCTCCTGCCTCAGCGTGAGTGTTAGGGTTACAGGCATGTGCCACCATATCTGGTTGAGATGCATAGTTTTATAGCAATTTTTATTTCTTTTTACAGAATTGTCTTTATTGTATTCTTGCTAATGGCTGTTTCATTTTTATTTGTTTCCTTACTTGGTAACATTAGTGATTCTGCTTTCAGTTTTTCATCTGTTTTGCCTCCCCACCTCATATAATACTGGTGAAGGACCTAAGAATATGATACAAAAGTCAACAAACATTCATTTTATGCATTCTTTGGTATTTCTTGTAACTGTGAAGCTTTGCTACAAATTCATGTATTTCATTATTTTTTCTTCATGTATTTCATTTAAATCAGTGATCTATGTTTGTGTGATTTCCTAAACGTAATTATGGAATATAAAAACATGTAACATCTCACTTGTAACTAGAATTAGTACATCTTTAAAAAATTATATCTATTTTAACACTTCATAATACTTAGCTTATTCTGCTTTGGTTAAAAATGGCTCAAATTAGCTGGGCGTGGTGGCACCTGCCTATAATTCCAACACTCAGGAGGCTGACTGCAAGTTCAAGGCCAGCATGGACTACATAGTGAGTTTAAGGGCAGCCTGAAATACTTGGCAAGACTCTATTTCAAAAAACCAAATTAAAAAAGGCTCAAGAAGAAAAGCAGCTCTATTCGTATTAATGAGACAGGAATGTAGAGCATAGGAAAGGAGGTTTGACAAGATCCCAGAACACATGCACAGAACAGTTCCCAAAGCCCTGCATGTGGACTTCTCACGAGAACTCCCAGGTTTCTGGTAGGACAGCCTAGACCTGACATCACTTTAATGACACAGAAGGTGGGGTGACACAGAAAGGACAGTCCATACTGAATGTTTACCACTGCGCGCTCTCTCGCATGGTGTTCACCCTCACCCTGTAGGGTATACTTTTCCTACTTTTACTTGACCCAAATTTGCTCTGCAGATCCTGTTTCTTTCCTTCAATAAAACTGTGCTACTATTTGCGTTTGTCTTGACCAATTCTTTGCTTAGGACAGAAAGAACTTAGAAACCGCCTCCAGAAGGAGACTCCAGCACCCCAAAACCTAGCAACATATGTAGCTTGGCCAGCCAAGACAGCAGTTAAGGTCCTTTGGGCACACTTTTTTTTTTCTCTCTAAAATGCCATGAAGGTTTTTTGTTGTTCTTTTACTTCTTTCCCTGTTTCTCTCCCCAGCCTAGGGGAACTCTTCTCATGGCACCAGGAACTGTTTCCTGCTTTTCCCACTGGGGTGTGTGTACACACATGACCTCTTCACTCTAGCCATAGGAAGCTTACAGGCCCACTTGAAGTTTATTTCTCTCCTTTTCTTTTTCCCCTTTTTGGTGACTCACTGCAGATCCAAGCCAGTAATGAACAATCAGCAAGCCTATTACTAATCTAGATGCAGAACAGATGATTCAGAGGTACCATGTGTGACCTAGAGTTTAGTGTGCCTTTTTGACTTCCTGTTTCTGTTTTCAGCTTTCTCACTCTTTTGGGGAAAATAGCTGCTGGTAACCTGTAGCCTGCCTGAGTAGCTGCTGACCCCAGTTTACTTCTTTTGAGCTCAGAGTCCCATCTGTACTTTTCTTCTATATGCTGTCTTAGTGTGAGTCATCATTTTGTCTCATCCCATGAGTGGCTGCCATCTTGTCTGTCACATGACTGGCTGCTCATTTTGGATCAGTCACATGGGTTCCACCTTCCTCTTTTTTTTTTTTTTTAAATGCAGGTAAGTTAGAAATGTATGCCTGCTGGCCTGAGTGGAACTAAGCGTGAGGTTGTGAGTTCTATCCCCGGTACCCCCCACCAAAAAAAAGCTAGTAATGTTTAACTCAGGTGACTGCGAGTCTTTTTGTTGTTGTTGTCTATTTGTCTTTGTGAGACAGGGTTTCACTATGCAGCTCACTTTGTAGCTCAGGCTGGTCTTGAATTTGCAACGATCCTCTTCATTGCCTTAAAGTACCAAAGTTTTTACTATAGAGGTAAATGAACACATACTGTTTCTCAAGTGGCTGCACTCTGCTTAAGTAGAGCCATCAAGTGGATCAACATGGCTAAGGAAGTCCCAGTGGGAAGTTTCTAATGGTTAGGGAGAGCTATCAAGTGGCTCAACACCCTCACTCTAAGGAGTTAATGGGTCCCCATGTAAAGACAAAAAGCCCTCAGTGGGGCTTTATTTTATGTGTCTGTGAATCACGCTCCCATCATCCTAGCTTTGGACACAGACATCTCTCTGGTGAATACTTGAATCTCACAAGGGGTGCTTTGTGGGCCGATCACATCTCCAACCTTCTGCATGGATGTGATTTAAAAACCTGAGACCTCTCTGTAGGCCCAAACACAAGCCATGGGAAACCTCATGAACCACACCCCACAGTGGTTCATGACTGCACCACTATGCCACATCCTTGATCAGTGGGAAAGGTTTGACCCTGCCAATTTAAAAAAGGAACAGCTTATCTACCATATTGTAATATGGTTTGAGTTCAATATGAACTAGCAAATGATGAGAGATGGATATAGGATGGCAGTCTAAATTATGACACTGTTTTTCAGTTAAATCATTTCTGCTTAAAATATAGAAGGTGGGGTGAAATCCCTTATGTTCAGGCTTTTGTGCTACTTTATCTCAGGAAAATCCCAGAAACTATGGTATTTAGAGTAACCCCTGATGAAGAGAGATATCTTTGATGATCCTGTCCTCAGATTCCCACCTGTCTGGGAACATGTCCTTTTCTGTGTCCAACAATTGGGATCTGGAGGAAGGTTACCTGTTTATATAGACTCCAAATATACTTTTGTGGTACCAGATGACCATGCAGCAATCTGGAAAGAACGGAGCTTGCTAACTAACAAGTAATCATTTATAAAGCACAAGCAGGAAATCCTACAACTTCATCTTCCCAAATCTGTCGCTGCTTTTTACTGCTAGGGATTCCATAGAGACATGTCTAAACTCTCTTTGGAAAATCAAAAGGCTGATAGGGAGACAAGAAAGGCAGCCTTGAGGCTGGGCATGGTGGTACACATCTGTAGTCCCAGCACTCATGAGACTGAGTCAGGAGGATCATTGTGAATTAGTGGCCTGGGCTACACAGTAAGTTCAAAGCCAGTATGAACTACATAGTAAGACCCTGTCTCAAACAAAAAACAAAACAAAGCAAAACACAAGAAGGGCAGCTAAATAGCCTCTCAAGACCCTAGCCTTATTCCCAGCTCCTCAGGAACCGTTCTACTCCTTTCTCAAGGGATGCAGTGAAGGATGCAGTGAAGTCATAAAATTCCTCCATGGGAAATGGTCACTAGAATTTTCACAGGACTGAGGAGAAAGCTCTTCCTGAGAACCTCTGGAAGACCTGAGGCTCCTCTTCAGAAAGCAATATTGCAGGTAAGTAGAGGCACTGATGACTCTCATTCACCACAGCTTAAATGGGCACCTGTATTGAGGCTCTAGTTTTTAATTAGATCCATTATGTGGGTGATCTTGTTAAACTTATGACTCTCACACTTTAACTCCCTGTTTGTCATACTTTGTTCTCCACAAGAAACATGAAAATCTGACCTGCTCCTCAAATTTGTTTTTTTTTTTTTGTTTGTTTGTTTTGCTGTGTTTTGTTTTGTACCAGGTATCTAATTCAGGACCTCGAGCTTGCCAGGCAGGCACTGTGCCACTGAGCTCTACCCCTGGCTCCTCATATCTGGGCTCTACATCCCCAACATAATAGTAGTTACTTTCTCTCTCCCATCAAACAGGCAGCTCAATGACCAATAATTCTTTTCTCATTGTCGTCTAACAGTTTTTCTCTTCAACCCAGCCGGTGAGCCACAGCACCCAAAGATAGTTAGAAAGCACATAACCCCCAGTAGGTAGGATCCACAGCCCCTTCCAGAAACAGTAAGTTATAGATGACAGAGAAGCCAACTCTCTCAGCAGTCCACAAAGAATTACGGGGAGTTATGTCTCTCAGGGGAAATAAGATAGGAAGGTAAGGGCATGCCTAAAACTGGCTGGGAAACGAGGCATGACAAGATTCCGCAACACGTGCATGGAGCAGTCCCTGAAGCCCTGCATGTGGACTTCTCCAGAGGACTCAGGAGAGTCCTGATTCTTGGTTTTTGATTGGCCAACCTAGACCTGATGTCATCCTGAGGAGTAGGTGAGGCACAGTCCACACGAAGTTTTTGCCACTGTGTTCTCTCTTGCATGGTGGGCACCCTTACACTGTAGGGTATACTTCTTTTCCTACTTTTACTTGCTAACTCACTGCAGAGCCTTTTTCCTACTTTTAATTAAAAATTTGCTACTGTTTGTGCTTCTCTTGGCCAATTCTTTGCTCAGGACAGAAAGAACTTAGAAACTACTTCCAGCAGGAGATTCCCAGACCCCCAAACCTTGTAACACTAAAGACATTACGCAATACAATAAGTAAAGGGTGAGACAAGGGTAGTGGCAAACAGCTGTAATCCCGGCAGACTAAGGCAGAAGGATCAAACGTTCCAGCCTAGCCTGGACAATTTAGAGACTTATTGAGACCCTGTCTCAAAAAACAAAACAAACCCCACCCCAAAAACAAAATGTGAAGTGAGCAGTCTTTCAGACAATTAAAAGACAAAAAATCCTCTCCAAACAATTAAATTCATAGAAGGATTCAGAAAATACACAAAATAAGTAAAACATTATATTAGATGTATAAAAATAACAGGAAAGAGATAAGGAAATGGGATGTGGAGGGGGTTGCAATTTTAAGTAAGATCTGTAAAAGTTTTACAGAGGAGGAGGCTTGAATAAAGACGTACAGGAGGTAATGGGGACAGCCAAGCAAAGACCTGAGAGACCAAGACCCCAAGCAGAGGGGACAGCCACTTCAATGTGAGGCACACCATGGGGCTCAGGTGGAGGGCGCCAGGGGAGAAAAGGAGACTAAGTTAGGGAAGCCACAGAACATGGGTCCCGTAAGCCACAGCAAGAATTTTGGCTTTGTTGATGAGTGAAATGGGAAGATTACACAGGTTTCTCAGCAGAAATTGATTAGATTTATATTTGAAATCAATACTCGCACTTTGTTGTGCATAACAATCTTCTAGGGATCTTGTTAAAAAGCAGACCATGTTCAGGAGGTCTGAGGTGGGGCCTGAAATTCCAAAGGTCATACTTTGAAACTGGAGACTACCAAATCCTGAGCACCCTGACTCAGCTCACACCCAGCACTCTCAGCCAGATGAGGGGGGCCACTGGGACCGTCAACAGATTGCAGCTGCGTGGGTAGCACAAGTAAAGCCCCAGGGAAATGCCGCCAACCCACAGAACTGTCAGAGATGTTCAGTGGGGTTTCTGTTTTGTTTTTGCAGTGCTAGGGATTGTACCCTGGGAATCAAACTCAGGACCTTGTGCTTGCCAGGCAGGCACTTGTGCCACTGAGTTATATTCCCAGTTGTACCCAGGGTCTTACGCATACAAGACAAATATTCTCACACTGAGCTTCCCTCACCCCTTCCGGTCAAATTTTCGTTTTAAGCCACCAAGTTTTTGGGTGGGTTGTTATAAAGCAACATGTCATTGAAACAGAGTTAGATTGAAGGGAACCTCCCATGCCCTGCTCCTACACACACACTGTGGTGTGTACCACAGGCCAAGACAAGACAGGGACAAGGGTAGAAGCAGCTTGTACCTGGCACAACCAAAGGGGGCACCTTTTTCTGACTTGCATAGAAGCTTTGTTTGGGTCTAACAGCAGTCCAGTAAGATAGTGACAAGAATCTGGATCTATTTTGAAGCCAGGACTGACAGGATTGGTTGTGGGGTGGAGTCTAGGATTGATCCCAGATTTGTGGACCTGAGTGATGGGCGACAGGGGAGGCTGGTTGTTATCTAAAATGAGAAAGTCTGAAGGAAGAACAGATTTCTCTGGAAAGGACCTAATTGCTTATGAGATATCAAAGTACAGATGTATAGATCAGAATTTTGGGAAGAGATGTGACTAGTGATTAAAAAAAAGAGAAACTCAGCAGCATATTTAAAACTATCCAGAGAATAAGAGCAGACAGATAAAGGTGGCCACAGAGTGAGCCCAAGGAGCAGCAAACCAGATAGAGTACAAGTGGTCCTTTGCTGGATTTCAACACACAGGAGTCACAAATGACCTACACAAGAGAAGTTCTGGTGAGGTGCTGAAAATAAAACTGTGGTTTAGGGTGGACTCAAGAAAGAGATGGGAGGGGAACTAGAGGCCCAATATAAATAAATTCCTACAAAAAGTTTTTCTGTAAAGGTTAGCAGAGAAATGGGAATGTGCTCAAGAGAGAAGACAGTTTGACTTCTTTGTTTTCAGGTGGGAGAAATGTTATGCGTGTACAGGAGGGACTCATGAGACAGAATAATTGATAGTGCATGAGAGAATGTGGCCAGAACCATGTCCTTGAAGAGATGGGATCTCGTTCATAAATAGAGGAGTTGGCTGCAGACAGAAGGAGAGAGTTTATTTACTGTAATAGCAAAAACAGAGTACATGGACAGAGATGCAGGTAGTAGAAAGATGGGGATGTGGAGGCCTTGGTAGTTCTCTTCAGGGAGCTTTAATTTGCTCAGGAAAATAGGATATGGGTTGAGGATGTAGCTCAGCAGTAGAGCCCTCACCTAGCACTTGCAAGAAAGGCCCTGGGTTTTCCCTCCAGTGGGGTGGGAGAGGTGAGGAGGAGAGCTGGGTAGGTTCAAGGGGGGTTGAAGATGCTGCATGAATAGTCAAAGAAATCCTGTAAGACTGTTTATAATATCTTTGGGGAAGAGGAAGACATAGCTAAATGGGGCAGTAAAAACTGGCTGTCAAAGAATGGAGTGATGCCAGTCTAGACAGGTTCTTCCACTGAAATTTGACTTTGTTTTTAAACTAATTTGGTCATGTCAAACAATGTCAGGGCCAAATTAAGAACTTTGTAATTCCAGATAGTATTATTGTACCACAAAACAAGTATAAGAGAGTCTAATACAAAAAATACAAAATTTCCTTATAATAATGATAATATTTTTTTCCCCAGACAGAAAATGTAGGGCATCTGGCTTACAATTTGAATTTTGTCTTGTAATAGGCCTAGAGAAGATCTGTGTAAGACTAAACACAAACTGAGGGAGAAGATGGAAGTCTCCCTAACGGAAGGAAAAGAAAAACTGACACAAGGTTCATGGGCTGCTAGCTCAGAATGAGTAGTCAAAGCAAAGCTATGGAGGCTGAGGCAGAAGGATCTTGAGGTGGAGGCCAGCCTGAGCAACTAAGGAAGAGCCCCCACCACCTCGAAAAGAAAGTGGTAGCTTTGCAATAATACTGGGACATATTTATGGATCCTGTTTCATAAAAAAAAGCAAATTTCTACAACATCTATTATAGGATTATCTTTGTAAAAGAATCTATAAATGGGCATTTATGTCTATATGTACATAAAAAAGGTACATTCCCCAAAAGCTAGTCCTTAAGAGGCATATATTACTTTTTCTTTTTCTTTCTTTGAGACAGTCTCACTATGCAGTTCAGACTGGCCTTGCACTCGTTATATAGCCCAGAGTGGCTTTGAACTCATGGCAATCCTCCTGCCTCAGCCTCCTAAGTGTTGGGAATACAGGTATGTGCCACCACATCCAATGCCACACATTACTTTATAAATGAAAAAACTGACACCACCACCAAAGTAAGCTAAGTTTAGGAAGCCTGGCATGAAAAGAGGCATTGGGCTAGGGCTAGGGGTTCAGTAATACAACGCACACTTAGCATGTGCAAGGCTATGGGTTTGACCACTAAAACCTATACAAAAGATTGAGGTGAGCACAGAAAGGACTACAACTTTCCCCCATATCTCCCATTCCTACCTTTGTTTTTGCGGTCATCTTGTTCCAACAAGGCAATACTATTACCCTCTATCTTCCCTCCTCAAGTCTGGAAAGACTACATCATTTTTATTGTGGGTGGGAGGCCAAGGCAGAGGACCACAAGATTAAGGTTCCACCCAAATCGTAACCCACAGCAAAGGACCTTCACAATTTATTCTGCTCTCTTACACTCCTTTTTGTTGACCCAGACACTACTGCTTGGCTTCTTTGTGGCCCTTATTCCCAGGTGGGGCTACATTTCTTATCACCAAGGCATCAGATCTGTTGCCACTGGAGGCTGCCAACCTACTTATTTGCTCTAGACCTTCCCAGCACAGGGCGGCGCCTCCAGATCTGTGTACTGTGGGAACCTGCCTGAGAATTCTGCTCCTTTCTCCTTCCCTTTCACGTGTGCCACCATAGTCAGTGGGGTACAGTGAGACCTTGGAAACAGTAGACCATGACTGGAAAAATACAAGCTTGGGAGTAAATCAGACTTGGCACAAAACCCTGCCTCTGCCATGATTAGCTACACTACCCTGGGAAATTCTTGGGTTTTTTTGAGACAAAGTTTGGCTATGTAGCCCAGGATGACCTCAAATTTACAGCAAACCTCCTGCCTCAGCCTCCCAGTGCTGGAATTACTGTACAGGCATGCACCACTATGCCCAGTGGGAAATTCTTTTAATTAGTGAAAATTTCTTAATTTCCTGAACCTCAGCTTTTGCTTCAGTAAGATGAGAATAAAACTTGCTATAATGGATTGTGGTTAAGGAGTAAGTAGGACAAAAAATGCTAAGCTTCTAGTACATGATGAGACAACCTGGAAAGTAGTTAGTGTGATTATTAGCTGGTAAGAGATGGGCTTTAGGTGGTGGGGTGGGCAGTGCTAGTAAAGTCATAATGCAGCCTCTCATATTCAATATTCTTAAAAGATCTCTCCTTAAGGAAATCTCTACTAACTGGGGAAAAGGGATGGGAAGAGGACACAGGTAGAAGCTGGGGAGGCAAGTGCAAGACGGCATGGAGTAAAGAGCTAGACCCTCAATGATTGCATTATTCAAAGAAAAAGCTCTCTTCTCTGTGTCATTGCTATTCTTTTCTCCATTCTTGTCCCTAAACTCACATCTGCTGGAACCCAATGGGCAGGGGACTATATGATACATCCTTAATACCACTCTATGCATTTCACTTAATGGATCAAGAATGTAAACATACAACTCAATAGCAACAATGACATAACCACTTCTGGAGGACCACCTGCATGACTCTCCCTGAAAGAACAATTATCTGCATCTTGGCTAAACCTGGCCTTATTTCTATATATTGATATGTACAGAGCTGGCTAGAACTTTTTCTTTTCTCTTCAACTGGTTTTAAGCAATGCAAATTGGTCTAGCTAAGATGCTGATGTGTAGTCTTTGAAACAAGGTGACAGGTCAGTGTTGCCCAGCTCTGTAGCTCCCAAAAAGCAAGTGTGAGCCGGGTGGGATGGAGGGCCATGATCCATGCTGACTGACCCTGTCAGCTGGGATTCAGCCTTGAGATAAGGCTATGACTCCTAAGGGCATCGAAGATTACACATCAGAGCTGAAGCACTAACCCCAAAACATCAGATACTACCTTGAATTATGCTACGCAGATTAGTCTTTCTGCACATTGCAGAGGTGATTGCAGGCCTCCTACCTAGTCCAGTTCACAGCACTCACGTACTTCCCACCATTCTCAGTCCCTCATCCCTGAGCTACTCCCTTCTTCACAAATTAATAAAATCCGGGTTTGGCCCTGGGTCAAGGCCTTTGTTCTGGTTAGCCATCACCCTACCTGGATTTAGGACCTCCCCACAACTACAAATAGGCCTTAGTGTCTTTTTTCTTGCCATGAATTGTACTATAAGTGGCAGATTGGAATTAACTCACTAGAATTCCAATAACTTTCCATGTGATTACAAATATAAACTTCCTAGAGAATGACAAGCACCGGGAAGGCTTTCAATAAGAACCCAAGTGAAAAATGGGCAAGGACTTAAACACATACACTTCTCCAAAGATATCCAGATGCTCAGTATCACTAGTCATTAGGAAAATGCAAGTTAAAACCACAATAAGATACCACTTCATACCCATTAGGATGGTTACTACTAAAAAACAAAACAAAACAAAACCCAAAAGAATAGTAAGTGTTGACAAGGGTTGGAGAAATTGGAATCTTTATTGTTGGTAGGAATGTCCAATGGTGCAGGTGCTATGTGAAACAGTACAGTGGTTCTTAAAAAATAATTCAACGTAGAATTACCACATAATACAGTAATTCCACTCCTGGATAAATGGTAAAAGGAAGCAAAAGCATATACTTGAACAGGTATTTGTAGACTTATGTTCACAGCAGTTCTTATTTACAATAGCCAAAATGTGGTCATGACCCAAATGCTGCTCAACAGATGGATAAACAAACTGTAGCATAAACACACAATGGACTATTATGCCGAATTAAAAGGGAAAGAAATCCTCTAACCTAGGCTACAGCATAGATGAGCTTGACAGTATTACACTAAGTGAAATAAACCTGACCCAGAAGAATATGATATTATTCTATTTATATAAGGTACATGGACTAGTCAAATTCATAGAGATAGAAAGTAGAGTGGTGGTTGCCAGGGGCCTAGAGGAAAACAGAATGAGGAGTTAATGTCTAATGAGTATAGAGTTTCAATTTGGGAGAATAAAACAGATGGATGGTGGTGATGATAGTACAGTACAAAAATGTGAATGAACTCAATACCACTGAACTATACACCAAAAAAAGTTCCAATGTTAATACTTGTAGTATGAGTATTTTACTACAAATTTTTAAAAAGGAAAAAAGAAAAAAGAAGGTAAATAGTTTCCTAACCTCTGAGCCCGCTGCCCAAATTTCACCTCTTTTTCCCTGTGGGGAGGTTTGTTTTGGAAATGCTTCCCCTTCTCCTGAACATCCTCTAGGGTAAACCCAGTTTCTACAGCTTTGCACTTGGCACTTCTCAGCCAGACTCTGTTGTGTCCCTCCTTATCTGTGCAAACTTTACCCATCTTCCCAGATTTCTCAGATTCCTTTTGTACTTGGGACGCCTTTGTGGACCAATTCAGACTTCTGCCTGTTTCTCCTTTTCCCTATGTCTTCTTGCTAAAGAAGAAGTCGAATTATATGCATCACCAGTCACAGGAGACGCTGTCTAAGACTTTCCCTGGGATTGTTACACACCTGCTTCCATATCAATAAAAGGAGAAATTTTGGTTCTGATAAATGAGACTGTGTATATGAAAACAAAGGCATACAGACCCATCAAGGATTTGTTCCTCCCTTACCCTATCAGCACATGCTGAAATAATATGTAAATATCTGATAATGAGTCTGCCCAGATTATGAACTGAAAGGTGAGATGAGGTAGATCCCTGACCCCACATACTTTCAGAAAATTGATACTGGCTCTGCATGATTCGAGAAGTGGAATTAGAAAGTAGAATCCCTTTCCAGAGAAAGGTGGGTTTCTAATGAATAGTAATAACCAGTATTACTAGTGCTCTCTAGATGCTAGACATTGTTATAGATGATTTAATATGGATTATTTTGTTCAGTCCTCACAAACACCTTATAAGAAAGGGGCCATTTTCCTATTTTACAATCTAGGAAAAAAATCAGAAGCTAGACAGTATTACCTTTAGCATGTTTTGCTGCCACCACCTCCACCCCACAGAGTTTATTACTCCAAACTCAAGTGATCCTCAGGCCTCAACCTCTAAAGCACCTGGGACTACCTGCCTGCCCCACCATCCTGCCTGGTTTTGCTATTCTTTTACTTCCCTGTTATCTTGGGAAGATTCCCTTTCCACCTTTAACTGTGGAGTTATTGCCACCCTCTTTGCCTCAGCTGTGAATTATTAGAGGGCAGAATGTAAAGCTGTTCCCTTACAAAATAACTTTATAAGCCAAGATTACAAAGCTTTAACTGGCAGTGCCAGGAACTGGCCTGGTCCACCGCACTTGAGAATGCAGCCGCACTAAAGGACACACACATCTGCTGCTCACTCCCAGGGCTTCTTCCTTAGTGCAGCAGCCAGGGAGAGGAGGGAGGGCTGAAGCCTCAAGGAATTTCAGGTCTGGTTGGGGTCCACTGGATTAGGGACTTTTTTACCTACCTCCAGGAGAAGGCGTGGTCGGGAGGCCGGCCATGGCGGCCAGGGCTGGAGTCCCTTGTCAGGGGGCAGATCTGGAGGAAGAAGCACACAGGAATAAGGCTGGTGGGCTCCAGGGTTTCCTTGAGTCCCTTTCCCGCTTCCCCTTTTCCCCTTAAGCTCCCCTTCAACCCTTTCTTCGGTTCTCCCTGAGGATCTTCTCGTGCTCTGGGTAGCAACCTCTCCCCGAGGGCAACTGGAGACCGCGTGTCACCTGTGCGACCCTTGCACGGGGCCATCACATTTACCCAAGAGACCGCTCAAGGCCAAAAAATGGCACAGGTGGGCAGCAGCCTCTGTTTTCTCCGAAGTGAGGTACCAGGCACCTGGGCTTCCGAGGCCGAGCGTTCGGGCGGAGCCATCCACTAGGTGTCAGGAGAGCTCCAGGCAGGTCGGCCCCACGCCGGGTGGGACGGAAGGCAGAGAAACTCGGCGCCGGGCTACAGCCGCCGTCCGGCCCGTCTCCGGCCCCCGGCTCTCCCCCGCCCTGCCTGCGTTGTCCGGGGCGCCGTCCACACCCGGCCTCCCGGCCGCACCAGCCCCAGCCTGAGCCTCGGCCGCCTCCGGGCCCTCACAGACTCGCGGACGTCGAGGACGTGGTGGCACACGCGGCGGGCTGCGGCCCCGGCCCGGGTTCTCGGTACTCGGCCCCGGCCGCCCGCGCTCGCTGCTCACGTACCGTGGGCCCCGCGCGCCGCGGAGCTGCGTCCCGGGACGCCGAGCCGCCGCCGCGCTCGCTTTCAGTTCCTGCCGGCCAAGGTGGCTGCTGCTGCCGCTGCTGCGTGTGGGCGCCCGGCCCGCCCTGCTCAGGTCCCCTCCTCCGCGCTCACCTTTCTAGTCCGCCGTGCGGCGGGGCAGGGCCCTCGCCGCTCCGCGCGTCCCTTTGAACCCGACGGGGGCGGGCACCGCGGGGACGCGCGCAGCCCGGTCGGCGAGGGTGGGGGCCAGGCCGCCCGGGTGGGACAGGAAAGAGCCGAGCAGCCGCCCTCGCAGGTCCCCGCGCTCCCCCGGGAGGAAAGGCTGCCTTCCCTTCGCCAGCTGTCACCGCGCGCTCCATCCGGAGCTGCTTCCTCCTCGCCCAGAGGATGCAGAGGGGCACCCACGGGGCCGTCGGACCTCTCTGGGTTGAAGTAATTTGAATTTGCTGCGAATGTGGAAAGTTACTTAGACCTGAGATTTGCAGCTCATTTACGCACGTGGGTCTGATGTCCCCGAAGCGAATTTAGGAGGCGCACCCAGGTGGGGAGAGAGACGCCAGGCCCCGCCCGGGTCTTCCAGGTTCACCTTCCTCTGAGGCAGCCTAGTGTGAAGGTTCCGAGTGTCCTGGACTTTGGATTCAAACAGTCCGGCTCCACCACTTGCTAACTTGCTAACTTGCTAACTTTGGGCAAATGATTTAACACCTCTAACTTGTTTCCTCATCTCTAAAATGGGGATTAAAAGTAACAATGCCTGTAAAGCCACTTCATAACGACTGTTCTAGCGCAAGGTAAGTATTGCAATTTAAATATTAATCAGAGCCATATTTTACCTACCCCTTTGACTCACTTCTTCGTGGGAGGAAGTGTTCCCAAATTAATCTGTGGGAATTCAGTGACTAAGAGGATGTAATAGTATATAACACAGCCTCTGCAATTGTTTCTGCTTTGTAAATTTGACAATTTTTTTTTTCCCAGTATTGGGGATTGAACCAGAGTCCTCACTGAGCTACATCCCCAACCCTTTATTTTGAGAAAGGGTCTCACTAAATTGCTTAGGCCAGGCTTGGACTTTCCATTCTCCTGTCTCAGCCTCCCAAGGTACTGTGACTACAGGCACCACCACTCCCAGGCTGGACAAATTACTTCTTTCATTTCTCTTTCCTAGAGCAATATCTGTCTCCTACCACAGCATTACTGTGGGAATGGAATGCATTAATAGAAAGCATTAGAACCTTAAACCTGGAACATAGTAAGTACACAATAAATGTTAGCTATTATTATCTTGGCTGCCCAGAGGATCTGGATCTCTTGTAGTTATTCTACCTAGTGGCATAATCTTTTGTGCTTCTTACTCCTGAGTTCTGTAGGTTGAGGAATTGATATTTGTACAAATATTAGGAAAGACAGATTGTGGGTGTGCATATGGGGAATGGCGACTAAAAAAGTCTCAGAAAAGAGAGGCATAAACTGAGGGGGGTGGCCCTGAAGCAAGGCCAGCAGATCGCTGTAGCTGCTGGTTTCAAAAAGGAGCCTAAAGAGAATTCTTTCTGTGGTCTGTTGGCCATTTCAGAACTTTGGAAATGGAATGGTCAATTCATCAGAAAGAAATAGCAGGTGAGTATGGTGGACTTTAGGGGGCCTGCAGGGAAGAGACCCTGGCGCATTGGGACCTGCACTGTGCGGTTGACTGGGGTGCCGGGAGAACAAGGAGCTCCTCCCCTCTCTGGGGGGCGGCTGAGAGTGTGGCTGACTTTAGGTGGCCTGAAGGAGAGAGACCCTGGCACGTGGGGACCTGCACGGTACAGTTGACTTGGGGTGCGGGAGAACAAGGAACTCTTCCCGTCTCTGGGGAGTGACTGTGATCCTGCCTGCGTGTGGGCTGAGAATCAGACATCTCATGTTGTCCTATCTCCCATCCTGTGTCCCCCCTCCCGCTCCCCCCTGCCTAGCAAGTGGGAGCCAGTGAACTACACATCTTGTGAAAAGATTGGCTATGTTATTCAGTATGAGCTCTCCACATGCAAAGATAAGGACAACCATTTGGAAGAAAACAAGAGACAGTATGACAGATAGTGAAGATCTCTGGTTGTCTAGCTTTGAAATTTATGCTTTCTTGTGTCCCATTCTGCTCTGTTTTGTTGTGTTTCATTTTACTCCCTTTTAAAATAAAATAAATTTTAAAAAAACTGAGGGGGCAAAAAGTCTTCAGTAAAATAAGAATAATTGCTTTCATTTCTAAGGTGTTGATAAAAACCAGAAGATGAAAAAAAGTTGATTGAATTCACTTTATAGATTTTTAAAGGCAAAGCAGTATTAGTGAGAAAGCTCACTTTCTGTGTTGGGAAACTGCCAGACCAAGAAAGGTGCAACCTGTTTACCCTGGATACGTCATGTTTGTAGAGTTCTCTGTCTTGCCTAGGCTGTCAGTATCATCTGTCAGAGTGCTGGAGGGCAGGGACAGGATGGCACACTTGGGATTCATTCCATATAAAGCCGATAGGGATGGATGATGACTGCAGCCCCATGTGGTAGTCTTTCAGTGCTCTCCAAGGATTAACTGCTGAGCCTCAGAAACTAGAGCAGCCATCCTTTGTTGACAGACCTCCAGGGACCTCGACCAGGAGACAGGTACACTGCTCTACCTAATTTTAGTAGCTTTCAACTCCATCTTATGCTGCTGCCAGGGTGGCAGTTCTCTAAGCCCCAGGCTTTCCCCTTATACAACTTTACCATTTTGTAAATCAGGGTAACAGTTTACCGTCCCCTTCCAGACTATAAATCCCTACCAGTCTCCAGTATGTTCCCTGAAGAGAACCTCTTTCCTGGAGCGGTAGGAGTCTAGAAAGTCCCGGCTTGAACTGTGTTTTGTCCTGTGAAGGGTTGACACAGTGAGAGGCCTGTATTCCCAGCATTTCCCATACCCTTCTAGTACTTCCCAGGCATCATTCCCAGCAGATTCTGAGTGTTAAGGGAGGGGAATGCTTTCTTTCTTTTTTAAAAATCTTTTTATTTTATTGGTACATTCATCATTTTATTGGTACAAGAGCTTTGTTTCCGATTTTTCTATTCAGGAAGAGAATGCTTTCTAGGAGAGGTATTAAAACTAGGCAGTAGAGCTTTTATATTTTGAAAAACCCTCCTCTAGAAGTGTGTGCAATCTCCTCCTTAGTAGGCTCTACAAAGTATATCCTCTGAATGGTTATTCCCCCACCCACCACCATCCAGTGCTGGGGATTAAAATCAGGGTCTCACACATGCTGGATAAGCACTCTATCACTACAGCTTGAGTCCTTTAAAAGTGTTTTTGAGTCAGGGTCTTGCTAAGTTGCCCAGGCTGGTCTCAAACTTATAGTCCTTCTGTCTTGGCCTACCAAGTAGCTGGATGTGGTGATTAAACTTCACTGTCTTAACTTGATTGGCTTGGGAGCTGCCTAGGGGATTAGTAAAACACACATTTGGGTGTGTCTAGGTGAGTCATGGAGGAGGTGTGACCTTGAGTATATTATATGATCCTTGGCTCCTTCTGTGGTATTTTCCTTTGATCTGCTTCTTGGCCACCATGAGCTAAGCATCTGTGCTCCACTATGCCCCTCTGTCATGACGTTTCTGCCTTGGAGGCAGAAACCATAGACTGAATCTCCTAAAACCATGAGCTTAACTAAACCCTTCCTTCTTTAGGAGAGGTAAAGCTGTAATACACTGGGTTTGAGGCATGTGCCAGCACACCTGGAAGAGTAATAGGATTAATTTTTAACTATTTTATGGGAAAAAACTTCAGAACAAAATAATAGAATAACAATAGTGAATACACTGTGAATTGTTATCATCAAAGTAGTTACTTAGAGTATAAGATAGGGGCATAAAAAATTCTCCAAAAGATATAGTACAAACCTTTTTTCTCAATGAACTAAGAGAAACTAGTAGTATAACTATATTGTGTATATATATATGTATATATATGTATATATATATATATATATATATATATATATATATATATATATTCCTTTTCTCTTCCTTTCTTTCCCCTTCCCCCAACCTAGTTCTTCTTTCCTTTTAAACAATTTATTCCCATTTCACAATATTTACTCTTTCAATTTCTCATACCAGGGAGACAATATGTTTACACTTGTGAGTCTGATTTATTTCAGTTAGTGTGGTAGCAAGTTGCATCCATTTACCTATGAAAGTCTCAAATTTATCCTTTCTGGCTAAGAAGTACTCCACTGTATAAAAAGATCACATCTTTTTATCCATTGCTTGGTTGATGGGCATTTGGGTTGTTTCCAAGATTTAGCCATTACAAATTGTGCTGCTACAAATGTGGGTGCACATACATCACTGTGGTATGATGTTTTTAATTCTTCCAAGAATATATCCACAAGGGGAATAGCTGGGTCACATAGGACCTCTAATCCTAGTATTTTAGGATTAGATTTTTAACAAATGATTCCTGAGGTTATTGGTCCAGGTAACCATGCTGAGATGTTTGAGATTCTCCCTGGATTCACCACCCTTGGTGCAAGCTTGTTCATCTAGGGGAGTGGCTGTTGGCCTACATTCACAAGCTTGCTGTCGGGGTGAGGGAAAAAGGGTTGCCCATCATCCATATCACTGGGTCTGACTGAAAGAGATAGGCACATCCCTGGCATTAAGGAAGCATTTTCTTTTTTTTTTATATAATTTTATTTAAAGAGGAAAAAACAAAACAAAATAAAACAGAATAAAGGATAGCAACCATACAGTATTCCAAGGAAAAAAGGAAAAGTACAACAATAAAACCTAAGAAA